>JAQGCA010004464.1:0-10293 GCA_034698945.1 Protaphorura quadriocellata
GTCCCGCAGACAGCGGTTCTATTCCTGTGACAAAAGTAAACTGAATGTTTCGCCCTTTTCATAGCAATAATGCCTGGTCATGCCATCATTACATTGTTTACGTCATTTCTGGTGTCACCGGAGAGATAGGGCTTCTATAAATTCGGGCAGTATGAGCTTACCTCATAAGAGAGCGTTGTTAAGTTGGTTAATATTATTTTCTTGCACAGGGGCCATTCAATTGGAATACTACACCACTCCTGGGAACAAAGACAGCCGTAATTTAATGAATGTTCCGAAAGATGCCAAAGTGGTGCTCGGAAATTGTAAAAGTGCAAATGAGACACAATCACTGCTTTTATCATGGATTGGAGTCGATTCGAATAAACCTCAAGCTCGGACGATTTACCTTCTGGCACTGAACTTCACTACCAATACTACAAAGGACAGCAAATTCTATATTAGTGAAATATTCTTAGCTCAGGCCAAATACGGAACTAATTTGGATAACATTGATGTTCAAACTATTAAGAATGGGGACAGTGGTAAGTACAGTATATAATCTATAATATTTAGGGTACCGTGTCCTAATACGCCACTTTGCTAACAGGTTACATGTTCGGCGCTTGGACAGAGGGTGAATTTTATCCAACATCACTCAATCGATCCTACCAATGTATCACGCAGGAAAAGATAACTGGAAATTTGACAATGCTGACGGCGGATCTAAAATTTGAAGCATTCAGACCAACGGGCTTGCAGAAATACGTATTTGATGAGCCGGAGATTTGTAAACCCGATATAGTAATTACTGCGAGTATTGTTGGAGTTTTGGTTGGTTCGATCATTGCAGTATTGATCGGAATTTGTGTTGGAGCCTATCTTGGTATTCGCTATGGATTATTCGGTAAGATTCGAAGTCGGTTCCGCCGAGATGGCCCTGGCTATCAGCCATTGAACGCCGATAGATAGGAAATACAAGTATTTTAATTCTTATAATTCTTATTGACAATAATCAATTCAATATCGTGTTTAAAACAAGTAAACCAATCCTGATTCACTGTAAAATAAGTCAAAAATGCAGAAACTGATGAATTATTCCAATCGGTGTTTCGTTATTTTTCGAGGAGTCGTTGAAAAATTTAATTGCAACAATTATAATGTGCAATTTTGTATAGTACGTTGACTAAAATATGCAGCCAGGTAGAACACATAACCAAACATAACCTGTTTTAGTCATATTGCCCCAATTCTTCCTACAGTGCCCCAATTTGTACCATATTACCCCAACTATCTAAACATTCCCCAATTTGCACCACACTTTCCCAATTTGCACCACATTGCCCCATTTTGAATCACAATGCCACAATTTGCACCACAGTGCCCCATTTCCACCGCATTGCCCCAATTTCCATCGCATTGCCTCGATTTGCGCCACATTGCCCCAATTTGTCCCACAATGCCCCAAATTACGAAGTATCTAACTGAATAACGGAAATAATGGATGGATTATTTGTATAGATTTATTCTCCGTAATCACAATTTCTTATCACATATTATTTAAATGACATAACATCATTTCCCACTGCCAACCAATTGCGCCAAGCGTTTGTACTCTTTATCCATCAGATCCCGAGTTGTCTCTACAAGTTTATTGATGTCTGTCACGTCTTTCGTCTCAATCGGTTCAAGTGCTGTGATGATCATTTTACCTGTAAAATAATTCAAGGCATTGACTAAGTATACAAATAATCTTATACGCCAATTAAGAAGATTTCACGTGTAGTTGATTGCCCTTGAGAGTCAGCAACTCATCCTGCCAAAGAATTTTGCATATTTTCCAATTTTCAAAAATAGTTAAGGTTCTCTACACTACACATTCAACTACACATTCAACTACACATTCAACTACACTACACGTGAAATCTTCCTGAAGCCAATGTTGGGAGTGCCTTTGGGATCACATGATCTTGTTAGTTATAGTCTTCTTATAGTTATAAGAAGCACTCGGACCATGATTGGGTATATTAGCCGAATTTCTGATATATCCAGCTTACCTGACCCGAAATATTTCTTTCTGTCATCGATGAAACTGTAAGGAGAAATTACGACGGGAACTATTGGTAATCCATGTTGGACAGCAATGTGGAAGGCGCCCTTTTTAAAGGGAAGTAAATCAGTTCCTTTGTGTCTTGTCCCTTCCGGGAATATCCATAGTTTTGTCTGTACAAAAAGTGTATTAGAATTAATAAACTATTTTTTGAAAGTGATGGTGGTTCAAAATTCCTTGCCTGTCTATGACAGAGAATTTATGAACCACCATGTAATGTTGATTCCTTACCTTGCTCCTTTTAATACTTTCACCCAAGGCATTGATTTCCTTCCGACTTTTTTCACTATCTGACCGGTTAATGAATACAGTCCCACAAAGCCAAGCACAGAATCCAAATGGGAAGAAATACAGGAGTTCTTTTTTAGCAACGGCAGCAGTGTTCGGGATTGCTAGTTCAGCCATCGCTAATCAAATCAATTCAGACAAACTCATTAAAGTGAGATATACATTTTTGTACATAATTCCAGCATAACCGACTCCTCCATGTTTGGTGGAACCGTAACGGGACGACATACAGCCTATTAATGTTTTTTTTTATTCTTTGTGAACACGCTCGACGTTGCCGATGGGCGTATCAGATTTTGAATCATATTAGCTTTAAAAACTACAAATATGACTATAACTGGGAATCACCGCTCTTTAAGTAGTAACTTACCGACAATGTCCAACCCTGTCTGATGATTACAAACAAACACACGTGCTTCATCTTTCTCCAGAATGTCACGACCTCTCACTTCCCATTTGATACCCAAAAGTGGTGACATACGTCGGTAGATGGGTGTGAGCCAGCTGGAAAAATTTTTCAAAATATTGATTGTAACAAGGTGTTCAATAACGTTTAATTTTTTTTACTAGCCATGCTGTACGTTCAATGTAAATATTTTTTAGTTTGACTAATTAAATTTAAACTTACTGCATATTCCGGACATCCCTCGGCCGCAAAGAGAAGAATGGTATCGTAATAATGGCTCCGAATGGAACGTACAAAGAAAATAGAACGAATTTAAATCTGTATTGAAATCCAGGAAAGACTTTACAGAGTATGAGAATTATTATTAGGGCGAGGATAGGGTAGAATATTACATTCATGATTTTAAAATAATTTTATACAAATTTTGAAAATTTTTGGAAATAATTAATTGAAAAAGTTTAAAAGACAGTTGCACTTGGACATATGTGAAATGAGAAGAAGAGAAGAGAGTGTGTGAGTTCAGTAATCAGGAATCTCCCCGCGCTTAATCTCTGGCCAGCACTTGACATTGGACTTGGATGTTTGTTTTATAATAACCTTTATACTCCAACGCACTTTGTATGGATTTTGATCTATATTCCATGTCATCATATACATAATTTATGGTCCACATATGTCACTATTTTTATATAACTTCATTCATCCCCACCTAAACCATGCACTTTGGAGTTGAGTGCAAAATCACGACTCATCACAATCCTGTCTAACCAAGGTGGTACGATAAGTGACGTCACACATTTAATCGTAGATGCTGGCAACCTGAACTGTCCAATGACCGTATGAAATAATGCGTCTAATAACGGACCGTGTTTTTCTTCCAAGCAATTTGTACGCTCCGCAAATTTACAACAGTTAACCATGAAAATGAGGAGGCACAAACGTTATGGAAAAAAGTACGCCGTTGCAATTTCTTGGAATTTTTATATGTTGTCGTTAATCTTATTCTGAACAACTTTTGTGAAGGTCTTACCCCCAACAGTGTAACCGTTTGGCTGCACTACCAAAATAGAGGTGTTAGAAATAAACTATTGGCATGGAGGGTGAAAGCGAGTGCAAGGAAAGTGAAAGTCACTCGCTTTCACCCTACATGGCCATAGTGTATTTCTAGCGGGCAAACGGTTTGACTTTTGGGGGTAGGACCTTCACGAAAGTTATTCAAGATAATACTGACTACAACTTATAAAAATCCCAAGAAATACCAACGGCGTACTTGAATAAAAAAAAATGTATTCTTATATGTCTCTATCTATTGAAAAAAGTCGCAGTCAACATCCTATTAAGGCCATTAAGATACAAAATTTATGAACCGACCATATTTTTTTCACACATTATGGGATTCTTTATTACACTAATGGTCAATTTAATCAGTTATAATTAAGTTTATCACTTACAGGGAACTTTTCCAAGTGATCATCGAATTTCGATCTGGAGATTTGTCTGCAAGTTTATTCCTGTATACTAACACAGTGTGTGAAATATGTAGAGAGATGGGAATTTAAAAACCATTTCCGCAAAGGCCTCACTTTTAACAACCAAACAAATGAGGCCTTTTGTGGAAATGGTTTTTAAATTCCTGTCTCTGTACATTAAAGCTTGACCTCCGAAAGTCACCCAAGGCATTTAAGCGGCAAAAGTGGCAGGAGATATTTCATACACTGTGTTAGTACACGGGAATGAACTTGCAGAAATATTTTCAGGTCGAAATTCGTTAACTTGGAAAGGTTCCATTGTTAATAGTTTAAGAGTCCACCGTTTTATATGAGAGAATGAGGGTTGTCGACACATTTCTGCTCCCCGGGATTGTAGCACTCACTGCCACATAATTCCTGGCTATCCTTGCAAATAACCATGTCATTGTGGCATTTTTCTCCAGAATTTGGTTTGTAACATCTTCGTCCACAAACTTCTTCATCATGTTCGCAGATTATGTCTTTGACACACTTTTTAGTTTTGCTTTTTGGGTCATGACACTTCGTACCGCAAACCTTGGCCCCAAGTGGACAAAGCAATTTGTACCCCCCGCTATAGTCTATACAAGTTTGATCTTTGATGTCAAAACATAGATTGCCACATGGAGAGAGGTCATTCGGACATGACAATGGGTTGTAGAATTGACCTTGACTCTCAGAAGTATAACATGTTGTATTTTGTGGCCAAAAACAACTCAACTCCCCACATGCTTCCATTCCAAATAGACACGCTTTCGTATCATTGAAACATTTTGACATTTTCGGATCGTAACAATCATGACCGCATTTTTCTTTTCCAACTTTGCAAAAAATATTCCCATCGTAACAATTTTCACCTTTGCCTGGAGAATAACATTGGAAGAGAGCACAGGCTTTTTGTCCTGTCTTGCATAATAGACGCCCATCAACACAAGTTATATTTGTGTCCAAAGGGTCAAAACATGTTGACCCACACAGTTTCTGGCCAATTTTGCATGGAATTCCATCTGACCCCTCAGGACAATATTCGACTTTTGGTGAATAGCAATTCCATCCACACCCGACTTGGTCATGTGGACAAATGGCTCCTTTTTCGGTGCAGTGAGCAATGACTGGGTCATAACATTCATTTTTGCACATTATGTGACCTTTCGGACAAACTTTTGTACCCTCCAAACAGTCTTGTGTGCTTGGTGAATAGCACCTAGATCCACATGACCTTTGACCTTTATCACAAATTGTCTTTTCGTCAAGACAATTTTTAGTTACAGGATTATAGCATTGGTGTCCACACACTTTGTCCTCTAGACCGCAAATTATGTGGTTGAAACCATACGCTACGGAAAGAATATTTTTAATTATTTACATTTAATTTCACAGGGTGTTCCAGAGAAAGCGAACCATTGTTTGATCATATTTTGGCGTAGTTACAAGAATTTATGTTACGGTCAGGTTGGAATTATCGTTAAGTTCTAACAATTTATTTCATGAACGTAAATAAAAATAAAAATCATTGGGAAAGTGAAACTCATCCATAAAACTAATTTCTGGTTTAAGTTAATGAAATGAGTGTCTGGTTTACGTTGATAAAACAAATTCTTAGAATTTATCAATAATTCCAAACTGTTCGTAAGATAATTTCATGTAACTACGCCGATATATAATCAAACAATGGTGCGCTTTCTCTGGGACACCCTGCAGTCAGCAGAAATTCATCTTTCTATTTCATAACGTCGTGATAAATCATCGTACCTGACGAACAACCAAGAGAAATGAATACAAACAAAAAGAAATCTCTTCCCTTCATTTTAGTCGTTGTTAAATTGAACCACAGTTAAAAGTGTAATTAAAATAAACTTTTAAAATTAAAAATAAGTAAAGTTTAATATTTTTAACGTAAAATAATGAATAAGAATTGATTTGAAAAAATCCCTTTACTCTCTCGTACGTAGTAATTAATTCTAAGAGTTTGACATTAAACAATACTGGAAATATTTTAGTGCAGTGTTTTATTTAGTTCAAGGAATAACCACTGAAGAAAGAAATTGTGACATTCATGTGCGTCATAATATTGATGTACTATTGCTCACTTTTTGCGTCCACATCATTATTTCCTAATTAGTTTTTACGATTAGTAAACAAATATGAGGGTAATTAACACGACCAAGTAACTAGACGCAATAACTCGATGTGTCATGACCACAAACTTTCCAATTAATACAGGGTGGTTCATAATAATGAACGCTGTGCAAACGAATTAATCTTAATCAAACTATTTTGACACAATCTTTCGGGCTACCTTAAATGAATATAATGAATAGCAATGAATTAATCCCTTGTATTTAGGGTAACTTTTGTTTATTCTAAAAATTCAAATTTTGGACCGAATGAAAGAAACAATTTATTTACAAATTAAATGATTTTACAAATTAGATATTAGCCTTCAAATCTCGTTATAGTGGCGCTTTGATGTTTTCAGAGGTGTGTCACATTGTTCACGCGGTCATCCGTCGTGTCTCTCCAATTTCACCTTTATCCCTTCGTGGCACCATTGGCCGTCTTCTTAGCACCACTAACGGTGTCACCATTGGTCGTACCATCCGCCTTTTTTGTGACACCTTTAACTGGTTCGTCTTTGGTCGTACCATCAGCCTTTTTTGAGACACCTTTAACCGGTCCGTCGTTTGTTGTATCATCAGCCTTTTTTGAGACACCTTTCGTATGAGCTTTTGTCGTACCATCAGCCTTCTTCGAGACACCTTTAACTGCTTCGTCTTCCGTCGTATCATGAGCCTTTTTTGTGGCACCACTCACAGTTTTACTATTTGTCTTACCATCGGCTGTTTTTGTGACACCTTGAACTTTTTCCCCTTTTGTCACACCATGCGCCGTTTTTGTGGCACTGCCGACCTTATCCCCTTTTGTCGCACCAGTAGCGGTTTTGGTGGCTCCATTCACTGCACCACCCTTTGTCGCGCCACCAGCCGTCTTTGTGACTCCACCAATGGGGTTATCTCCTGTTGCACCTTTACTTGCGCTCCCTACTGTGTCGTCATCGTCAGGACCCTCCGTACTGCTTCCATCTTTGTTCCCACTCTCAGTCGTGCTTCCATCTTTTCCCCCACCCTCAGTCGTGCTTCCGTCCTTATCACCGGCAACGCCATCTACTGCTCCGGGTAATTTAGGCGCGGCTGGCAGCTTTGGCGTTTCAGGTAGTTTAGGAGCGACACCATCTAGTACCCAAAGGAAAAAGGTTTATATGGTAATTCATATCATCTGGGGCAAAGTTCAAAGGTTTGCGCACAAAAGTGAGATACACATTTTTTATAGTATACTGGACGTCAAAATCTGGTGAAACACTACTAGCTTCACGGAAATTTTAAGGAAACATTGTCAAACGTACTGTTATTTGACGGATAAGGGATCGAATCACCATTTGGCGTGCGAGAGCTACCCCCAGTAGTAGGAGGAAATTGAAAATGTGCGTCTCATTTTCTCTCAGGCACTCCCACGTATTATAGTGCTAACTATTTATAGATTTGATTACCTTCTTTGGCTTCGGGTTCGTCGTCCGGAAGTGGAAAGGCGGAGCAAACTAGCACAAGAGCCAAAAATAATACACAGACTCTCATTTTTCCTCTATTTTTTGAAATTTTGAGAAATCAGAGCCGATATGTGAACCGTCGAAAGAGAGAGTTCTTTGTTTAATGGTTCTTCCTGTACACTCCGCCAGGACAAGTTTGCTATTGCTGAAAGTGAAACATTTCATTTCATTTGGTTGTAGTCGTTAAATCAGGTATGGAACAAAACAATGGATAGTAAATGTTAGTAGAGTCGAAAGAATATTCACGACGCACGAACAAAATTAGAAACTCTACATTGTCCTTGAATTTAAAAGAAATCGAAAGCGCTCAGTCACCTAATCAATGCAACATAATATTTTATTATGTGTGTAGGCAAAACTTTCTTTTATCTCCAAACGTAAAGTGTTATGGATAATCGCAACAATGTAAACACGTTACAATACGTTGGTCACTTTATTTGTTACTAATTGTATTGCAATTCATATTATATACTAGCAACATTTAAATAATCTCATTGAGCTAAAAAAATTCAATATAATTGTTAGTATATAGATTTTGGATTTCCTCAACGCCTTCAAAGACACGGATGACTCTAGTCGTTCCTATCACCATTAACCACATTTTATGTGCTAATGGGCAATTAAATGATGTCAATTGCGTGATCAAATGTTAATTATATATATTCTAAAGGATACTGCACAAATGCCACGACAAAAGATCCCCTGTCAGAATTAGCTGGATTTTGGATGTGTTATAGCCCATGACCTGTTGAACAACTTTTCTGAAGGTTCCATCCCCAATAGTTGCACCGTTTTGAAGCTAGAAATACACGAGGAGCATGAGCCTTGCCGAATCCGCCTTTTGCATAGCATTTTAACCTGATTTATCAACTTTCATTGGATCTCACGAACATTTTGATTAAAAGTTTTTGATAATATGCCAAAAGAATTATTTAATTTGTGCACGATAGTATAAAGACTTGTTTATTCCAAACTATTAAGAAAATTGGGTGCCGGGTCAGGTTCCTCGTATACAGGTCGTGCCTATGAGTTGCTAGAGTCTTACCACCACATTCCTCACAATAGTCAGTGTTGTCGAGCGACCCAAAGTGAATATTTGAGAAAAGGAAAAGACAATTGTGCTGAATATTGTAATTCCATTTTTTAGAAAGAATTTAATCTTAGGATTTCCGTTTATTTATTCGTTGAGAAAACATATTTATTTATAAGTTTGTACTTGAGTCAAATGTTAAAGTGATTGTACCCGTGTAGTTTGGTTGAATCGTTTGTGCCACCTATTACCGGACGCAAGAACTTTGTGAAAAGACTAGAGGGAAAGTAGTATTTAGTCCGGACCTTAACCTGCACCTGGACCCGAACCATTTTTTCTCCAGCGTCGTACTTCCCCGTACTACGACCTGGACCTGGACCTGAACCTTTATTTTCCAGTGTTGTATTCTAGTCCCTCGGCCTGGACCTGGACCTGGACCTGATTTCCCCGAACTATTTCTGTTATCCCGTCCCACGGCCTGGACCTGGACCTGATTACCCCGTACTACTTCTGCTGTCCCGTCCCACGACCTTGACCCCTGGACCTGGACCTGATTTCCCCGAACAAATTCTCTGCCGTCCCGTCCTACGGCCTGGACCTGGACCTGGAACCTTGTTCCCCCGTAGTATTGCCCCGTACTATTTCTGCTGTCCCGTTCCACGGTGTGGACCTGGACCTGACTTCCCCGTACTACTTCTGCTGTCCCGTACCACGACCTTGAGCTTGACCTGGACTTGGACCTGATTTCCCCCTACTCTATCTGTTGTCCCGTCCAACGACCTGGACCTAGACCTGGACCTTATTTCCTCGTACTATTTCCCCGAACAAATTCTCTGCCGTCACGTCCTACGGCCCGGACCTGGACCTGGACCTGGACCTGGAACCTTATTCCCCCGTACTATTTCCCCGAACAAATTCTCTGCCGTCCCGTCCTACGGCCTGGACCTGGACCTGGAACCTTATTCCCCGTACTATTCCCCCGAACTATTTCTCTGCCGTCCCGTCCTACGGCCTGGACCTGGACCTTATTTCTCCGTACTATTCCCCGTATTCTTTACACGTGTTATTTCCCCGAACTATTGACTACGGAGGAGAGTAGTATATAAGGAGTGAACATTTCTGTTAGAAGTTAAGTTGTTTTTAAGCTCTTGTCGAGGCTTGAACTGTATTTGAGCGGTCAGGATTTGGAAATTAGAACCTTTTTTGAGAGACCTTAGCCTGCACCTTAATCTGGACCTTTTTCTAGACCTTTATTAGAGCAATTGTTGTAATATAAAACACTTCATGAGACATACAGTTCCGTCGTGTAAATAAATCATTTTGACCTTTTATTGTCTTTCTGTGGTATTGAGTTATCATTCCATTGGG
>JAQGCA010004465.1:0-10293 GCA_034698945.1 Protaphorura quadriocellata
AGATGCGCTGATATGCAGAAACGCGATAATATATTGAGTCGACGCAGCCTACATTCACTTCATGTACAGGGTGGTCCGGAGAAATGAGTTGCAGAGAAGGTGCGGAGTCTGGGTAGGACTGCCAAATGGGGTTGAGAGAGTGTAATAGGGTGGTTAAAGGTGTATTCAGCGTTAGCATCTCCTTAACATTAGGGGGCAATATGTCTCCAATGTTACCATCTGTTTAACATTAGGGGGCGATATACTGGCAGCATGTATACGATAAAACGCTTCCTGTTAAATGATTTTAAGTCGTCCTATCTCTTTAACATTATGGGCGATATCTCTTTAACGTTACCATCTCCTTAACATTAGGGGGCGATATCTCTTTAACGTTACCATCTGTTCAACATTAGGAGGCAATATCTCCTTAACGTTACGTATCTTTTCACATCATACTGGAAGCAGGCAGACCTAATTAGTCAGACTTTAAAAAGTCAGACTTAGGTTTATTAGTAGGATGGATGCTTCCAAACGACTTTAACGACAAGTTAATCCAGCTCGCCTTTATCTGTTTCAATCGAACCTAAGACATCTAAAGCTTAGTTCCTCTCAGAGATATAGCATTCTGACCGTAATGTTATATTTCCCCATTCTGCTTTGCAATCGCTGCAGTCCTACGAACAGAAGAGTTGGGGCGGTGTTACCTACAGATGAGTATGTAATGTGTTTACTTAATTAAGAATGACTTGGACTGACGAATAGACTGGACTGGTGTAGCTTGGTAATTACAATTGATCTGATAGATTGATCCCAATTTATTAATTCATAAATTCTTTTATACAAATGCTAACCGGATGATAATTCGTAACACAACATTAACATTAACATTGTAATTACAAGAATGCCTAATCATCATTTCATCACAAACATGACTTTCGTTGAGGAATGCTTGCTCAGCATTGCTTCACATTTAAATTCTGTTTAATTACTTCCTTGACAGGGGCTTCGTGTTCCCTCTCTGAATGCAAAGAACAGACATCAAAAGTGCAATGCAATTGCTCTAAGGTATGTGGTATTTTGACTGCGTCCGAGTGTGTTCTGTTAGTGCCCATTATGAATGCACGTTCGTGTCAGGAAAGAGGAGCGCGTTACGGACGGACGGACGGACGGACAATTTTATAAGCCATTTTCAGGACTGCGTCCACGGGCTAATAATGTACTTACATGGAACACTTTGCCGACGCCGCATAGTTATAAAATGTTTGTATGATGCTATAATTATTTATAATAAAGTCTAATAATAAAGAATCTTCTCAACTACATAGCAGAACCCAACCGAATTACTAGATAAATAAAAACACTAACTTCATGTCAAGGTTATCATAAATTTTTTCATACAAATAAACTTTTCAACCAGTTGGTAGGAAAAGGTAAAAAGCCCGCTTTCTTTCAGGCTCACCTGCCTAGGGATAGAGAACCGCGATTCTCAGCCTCAATCCATTCAGATGACATTGCACTCACAACCGTACCTGAGCTCAGACTTGGTTCGATTACTTTGTAAATTAAATTAAATAAAAATTACAATTACTTTCAAACCTGCGATAGCAACTAAGTTACAATTACAATTACCTCAAAAATTTTGAAAGTAACTAAATTACAATTACGATAACTCCGAATATTTCGAAAGTAACTAATTGCAATTGCAATTAATTATCAAAATTTTGGAAGTAATTAATTACGGATGAAATTACTTGTCAAATTTTTAGAAGTAAATAATTATAAATACTCAATATTAGTTATCAATGCGAAAGTAATTAATTACAGTCGTTGTCTGGTGGATGAAGAGACTTCTTCAGTAGTCTCTCAGAAATTAATTTATTTTTCAGTGATGCGAATAAGTTGTGACCTGGGACCCAAGCGCATGACCCTCCAGACATGAATGGACATCCAAATTTGAAATTCCATATAGTCAGTCAAGCGGGAGAGTAAATTGTAATGGAATGGTAATTGTGTACCTAAAGTAATACACGTAAATCTCCGTGCCCTTTTATTGAATAGAACGTCCTTCAGCAGAGTTAATTTGGTATGCATGCAAGTATACACCAAATTCATTTATTTTTATTTATTTCTCAGCACGGGTGGGTATGGTGGGTTTAACACAAACATGTATAATATAAAACTTTTTTGAGTATACATAGTACACCCAACAAGCTCATATTCATGTTTAATTCATTATGCGAACTAATATAAAATACCTAATATTCACGTAATTTATTATTGGTTATAATGCGTACAAGTACAAGATAACACACGAGTACATCTATATTAGGTTTACTGGTTAGCTTAACGATTACTGGATTTGGGTCGCCTGACCTTGTAATCTTTTTCTTCCATTCCGTATCCACAACAAAACCAAGTCAACAAGTTTGCAGTTACTTATAACAGATACCATAAAGTGTAACACATACTTAGATGTTAGGACGATATCTACACGTCTGAACCAAATATATTCACTTGAGAAACCAGATATGCTTAGAACAATTAACACTCCAAACAAGTAAAAGCAGACCAAAACATGCGAGTAGAGTTTCAAAGGAGCAAATTCACTTTGATCCCCCTTATAGTCGCCAGTCCGATTCGTCAATCGTTCGAATGTTCGTTGGTTAAACGTGTCTATCAGGTATGTTTTCACGTTTATCACAAGTGACTCTACTTTGGTGTCCTGCAGCCATCGGAAGGCCGTCGATAGTTGATTTCGAAAGAATCCGGAAAATGTCCAATATATTGGGGGGCTATCTATCATTTCATCAATGAAGAAACACTTCAAGTCGGGTATTTCTGCCTCTTTATAGCCAATCCTTAATTCTTTGTCAAATTTAGGAACCATGTATGTGTATTTCTCGTCCAGGAAAAGGTGGCTCCCATCAACGTATCGAGACCAGTTTTTGAATACAAAACTACTGTTCTGAATTGCTTCAATCTTGTTCTTACGAAATACTCCTCTATACAAATTATAGTTCTCGTTATGCCAGGCCTGTTCAGTCTCAAATTGTCCCAACTGCACACTTATCTTTTTTCCTGACGAAAGAACTTCTTCCAGAGTTTCATATTGTTTAGCTTTGAATGGAAGTACGGTCTGGCAGGTAACTATGGATTCGTATAGAGTATTAAGTATCAGAAAACCAATTGATAAGATACAAAATAATAAAGTCATCTTAGATGCACTTTGTTTAACCATTATGCAAAATGTATTGAAGAATGCAAATTTGTCTTTGCCAATATGAGCAAATGAAACTGAAATGAAACTTGTCAACACTCCAATCCAAATGCAGACATTAAAAGGCTGGAAAAGAGTTAGTAACTTTACTTTCTCCAGCATTACTCTTGACATGGGTTCACAGTATATTAATCCACGAGGTGTTGTCATAACTGGAATTTGTGTGAGAAACATTATTTCTGCGTCTAATTGACAATTCGGACAAATATAATTATACCTAGCATAGAGATGAATAGGATCATATTCATTTAGTTTTTTGTAGTTGTAGCCCTTGATACCATGTAAGGTAAAATTAAATTTTCTTGCAAGTATGTACAGAAGGAAATTCCCGCCATACTTGTAAATACCACAATTCTGTAAGTTGTAAACTGCATAACGAGGATGTTCACACCAAAACCAGTAATGGTGTAGTAAAGCGGACACTACAACACTCGTCATTTCAAAATCTTTTGCGAATTTTGACCAGTACTTATCTATCTCCTGAAGAGATATACCAATAATTTCATCAGATGGTAAAATGACAAACACAGTCCTAAAAGGAGTGACATAGTAGATCTGGATATTTACATTTGTGTTGTATTCGGACCCAATTGTAAAACCATCATGTGTAATGAGAAATGTGCTCCCGACTCGATACCGTTGAAATATGTAATTGACGCTTGAAAACCACGCCAGAAGCTTCGAAAGGCGCTCACCGTTGACGTCAAAAATTAGAAAATAGTGCGTGTAAATGTTGTGATCTCCGAACATGTTTGAATTGAGCACAATGAGGTCTTCGATGGTGGGTTCAACCCAGAGTCTAATGAGACAATTACCATTATGCTTTCTCGTCATTGCCAACAGCATCATAATTCGTCCACTCGAATCGAATTGCTTTGTCGGAATTTGTTTAAAATGCTGGTACACAATTCTTGTGAAATCGCCTGCAACTGAATGCGACTGAACCATCCAATGATTATCCAACATAGCACCATCGTGGAAAATGTCTGAGAAAAATATACAATGGTTGAAATCTTCTCCCAGATGTACGGTCAAAGTACACATTGGAAGTGAGAGTACAACAACAAGCAAAACCTTGAGCACAATCATTCTGATTACTTATTGGCGAAAATTGCCTCAAACTCTACCTGTGAATGAATGTTATAGTCAGAAGTAGTTACAACAAATGATATAACTTTCTATTCTCTAAATTCCAAGCATTCTCTGGAATCGATCCTCAGCGCAGAAGGTTAGACGACGTGTAGGAACTGGATTGGTGACCGGAAACATACTTGATGAGGTGTTTAAAACGAACAGAGTGTCTTCATTTCTATTCATCTAGGGATTTAAGCTCGTCGTTCCACTCTGACTCAAAGAATATCTCCTCGCCACGAAATTCCACTGGGGACCGGGAATGAATATCAGAAAAGAGTTAGAAACAAACAAGGACTAATCGGAATGGCTGAGTAAACTCAAATAGGTGGAGTAGCGTTACATGCCTAGTGTATTTAATTTATTGATTGCAATTAGTCCAACGCGACAGATAGATGGAACCTGTATTACCAACACTTGTGCTTATTGGATGGTTTAGTAATCCTGCTGATATTCTACTATTGAGTAGATTATGGTTATAAGATCTATTAACGAACTGAGGAATAGAGTCAAGCAAACCTGAACAACTTAAGTAGAGTATAATATTTCGAGTTGTTTAAATTGTAATGTTTTCTGACAGAACTTGGCCTATTTGCATAATTTAAATTAGACACGCAAACACAAACACTTATTTAAGCGTATATATGTACTAGAAATATTGCCGTTTCAACTCGTCTGGGATTAAAAGCATATCGGAGCGGGTGCATGGGAAAGCGACCCTCAGAGCGATTGAACTCAAATTTTGCACAGTTGTAGGCCTTGTCCTATTGGACAAAATGACACTGAAGACGTTTTCCTTTAAATTACCTGAGGTCAACCCCCGGGGGTGTCAAAGTTGGGTGTGTCATTCTCTTTTAAACGAAAAAATGACCTCTAGAAAAGTTGTTCCACTTGTTGAGACGAACGACTTTTCCCTCTAGGATTTCCCTCTGCGGTCAGTCGCAGGAACCATACTTCGACTTGACCTAAGATCATTCACTTGACCTGATTAGCGTTCAAGAGGTCAAGGCCTACATCTGTCAGGCAAAGAAATTATTGAAGCCGCACGTTCCCGTAAAAAATATTGACGAGTCATAATGTAAGTAATTCAGTCATTGTGGGGATAATTGCGCGAAAGTATTAACCAATGCTTTCACCAATTATAATTAACCAATGGGAATCGCGGTCCTTAGAACCAAATCCTCTTCATTTGCGCTGATTGTGATGAACAAAGATGCCTTCCAGGTTAAGGACGGTAGAGTTGGAAGCGGTGAGCTTGGGGCATGGGATTGAGTGCATCGGACCTGTATCATTGTCGGCGGAGTCAAAGCTCAAAGGCATGAGCACAATGAGTTAGAAGAAATCTTAGCCGCGGAAATTAGTGATACGCCTAAAAATACTTTCCTGGATTGATTTATTAATTGATTCCAATATATTTTCATGATAGATACACGTAACACATACAAATAACAAATCATACAACGTACTAAAGATATTCTGCCGAGTGAGGTGGGTTGGGATGTGGATAAAGACTAGAATTTGGGAAACGTTTGTGTCCGATTCGAACGGAAACCGGTATACCCTGATATCACTTAAAAAGTGTAATCAAATATACATAGAGTGTATTACTTTTTTTTCAGAAAATACCATTTAAGGGCTGCGCGAACTTTAAGAAAAATGCTTTTAGGGGTTGGACATTATGACACCATATAGTAGACTTTTAGTGCATTTTATAATTCCCGTTATAATATCGAGGTTGACCTATCACGTGTTTCGTCTCAGGTTTAAAGTAAAGTAAGTGAAGTGGAGTTAAGATATGCATACGCATTTAAATGAGAGTAATAGACGGTTTATATTGCAGATCACAGTGAATGAGGAAGAACGTGTACATTTTAGACATCGCGCATCGGCTTAAGGAAGAATTCGTGACATGGCATGCCGGACATTGTCAGGCATAGATTTGTATAATCGGTAAAAACAAATAGAGTGTTGTCATTTTAATCCATCTTGAAAATTATGCCCGTCTTTTTACTCGGTAACAAACCACGTCTGATCGTCACAAAATTCCACCAAGATTGTCAATGTCAGGCTAGCGACAGTAAACAAAGAATAAACAGTCGAGACTGGATAGAGAGCCCGTGGCTTAGGAGAGTGGTTTAGACGGTGTTGAGTTGTGAGGGTATAGAAAGTGGTATTGAGAGGGTATAGAGTGTGGTTGGGACGGTATAGAGAGTGGTTGAGGCGGTGTAGGGAGTGGTTGAGGCGGTGTAGGGAGTGGTTGAGGCGGTATAGAGAGTGGCTCAGAGGAGAGTGGTTGAGATATGTGTACGATAGAACGGTTCCGTTTAAACGATTGGAAGTCGACCTATCTCTTTAACATTAGGTGGTGATATCTCTTTAACGTTACATTCTTATTACCTCATACTAGAAGCATGTGTACGATAGGACGCTACCACTTAAGCGATCGGAATTCGCCTATCTCTTTAACATCAGGTGGCGATGTTTTTAACGCTACACATCTTACCACATCATACTAGAAGCATGTGTACGATAGGACGCTTCCACTTAACTGATCTGAAGTCGTCCTATCACTTCCACATTAGGTGGCGATATCTTTCCAGCGTTACGGACATCATACTGGAGGCATGGAGACTTTATTAGTCAGGTTTAGTCAGGCTTGGATGAGTAATATTATTATTTCTTTAGTAAGATGGATGCTCCCAAACAACTTTAACGACATGTTAATCGTGCTCGCTCTTATGTGTTTCAATCGAATCTGACATGTGAAAAGCTTAGTTGCTCTCAGAAATACAGCATTCTGGCCGTAATGTTATATTTCCCCATTCTGCTTTGCGATCGCTGCAGTCCTACAAACAGAGGAGTTGAGGTAGCTTCGTCTTCCCGATTTCAATGCAAAGAACAGACATCAACTATGCAATACAATTGCTCTAAGGTATATGGTATTCTAACTGCGTCCGAGTGTGTTCTGTTAGTGTAAAACACTCGTTATGAATGCACGTTAGTGCCAGCATAGAAGAGCGCCCTACATACATAGTTAGACATACAGACGGACAGGACAATTTTATAAGCCCTTTACAGGATTGGGTCCACGGGCTAATAACCGAGACGAGCAAGTAAACTGAAACCAGAAACCATGAAACACATTTGAGGGTTAGGTCAGTAACGCTGACCTAAACTTGACCCCGCGTTGAATTCTGGCCATGGAAATCTGTCGCTACCCGAATTTCTCTTCCCGTCCACACAACTCAACCCCACTATACGAAAATTGGGGCACTCTGTACTTCCTTTGTAATTTTAAGGGCGGGAGAGATTTTGAAATCGATTGTTGACAACAAAAATCGGAAAAGTAAGTTTGATCAATTTTTGATAATTGTCACAGTTTTGCCGAATTCCAGACTGATTGCGTTAGTTGGATTGTGCTGTGATGGTGTGGTGGGGTTGAGTGGTGTGGACGGGGAAAAAAAGACAAGTAGCGACAGATGGCATGGGATTTTCAATGCCAGAGTTCAACGTGGGGACAAGTTTAGGTCAGCGTTACTGACATAAACCTGAAATGTGTGACGAGTGACATATCATTCCATATTTCTCATATCATCAGGAATCAGTGGTATGAATTTCAATTTTTTCTAAAAATACCCGCCCTGATGTTCCCTCGTAAGTTCATTTTTGCAGACTATTTTTAACTTTTTTCTTGTCATGGAAATGTTAAAAGAACTTTCGAGTAAAAACTTTTTTGCATAAATATATTAGGATTGTCAAACTTCGAATGCCCTAAATAATCTCTCCTTCGATAGTTCAAATTTCTAGAATTCCACTTCCTGTCAAACTCGACAACCTAATTCCTTTTTCTCGAACTTTCTGTTCGACTACTGTCCTAAAAATTTGTCTATCCAGTAATAAGGAACAAGCAGGGTCTCCTTTACTAAGAAAAGTTATTTATTTAGAAAATTAGGTGTAAATAAGTAAAAGTAGGAATAAAATGAAATTCAAAATTCAACAAAATATTTCGAAATTGTACAAACACGTCTGCTCTCTAGGCGTTCAGAAAGCTAGTAATTTCCGTTGGCGTCTTTTCCTCTCTCTCTTACTTCTACCAACCGTCACTTTCACATGAGTCTATTTTCCATTGGACGAAAGTATGAGGGCGGGGCAGTTGGGATAACACAACACTGTCACAACACTCAACGGACTCTTTCTTCTGTCCAGTCAACTCACTTGTTCATTTGTCTAACACGGGTGCATTTTGTCTGTCAAGAGGGTTCAAGCGGCGTTGGGAGTCTAGATTTTGTCGAGACTGGGAGTCCGGAATTTCTTGAGACTGGGAGTCCATAATTTTTCTAGACTGGGATTTTGGGGAAACCGGGTCGCGCGATGACAAAGATATATTTTACACTTCCTTATTAACATATTGTTTCTATAACTTGTGGGTGAGTGATGTCCTACCTTATCCATTCCCTGTGTAAAAATAGTCCACTTTGAAGTGGCTCATAACACAATCTAGCGAAATGTGTGGACGGAATATGTGTGCCTTCCCTGCACCGATAATACAAATTTGCGTAATATGAACCCCATTCTTGTCAGAATCAATTTGTTCTCCCATTTTTGAAGCAGCCAATTCCGAAATGGGTAGAATTTGTAACATTTCATTCTTCATTTAACTGCTGCTAACATAATTGCTTAACTTCCTTAAAGCGTTAAAGTTTATTTGAGTAATTCGTTGATATTCACAAATTCAGCACACACAAAATCCATTAATTAGTAATTAGGATTAGCAGTGGCAGTTGCATTTTAATAAGAAAACTAGAGATGGACCGGATATCCGGCCATCTTTTAATCTGGATATTGCTATCCGGTATCCGGCCAGACGGCCGGATATTCGGCCAGATAATTTTTTCTGTGCTAGTGGGGTATCGTTGGAAGGCTGAGGATGCGTAGGTTCTATAACGTTGTAGTCTAAAGGCTCTTATCTGACCCACGTAACCTCCTCACACATGTACGATCATACACGTGTGAACGACACAAGCCTTGTTAAAACCACGCACATGTATACAGATATTGCAATTAGTATTTCGGTAAGTACTAATTCTTTGGTTTATTTTTAAACAATTAAATATTTGACACAAAATCTCGGAAAATAATGTAAAAATTAAAATTAATAAATAATGCACGATAAAGTCCTCTCACCGTATAAACCTTAGACTATATAAGACCATAGAGGCGTAGACTTAATGTCAAAGTTGAAAAATTAACAAGATTTTCTGTGACTGGGTTAACCTTACCAAGGTGAGTTTTTGTTGACAAAGCCAAGGGTTGATATGGTGGCTGCAAATAATTTGGAAGAATTGTATGCGTTTTCAAGTGCAAGTATGGCGGACTAGCGACGGCGTCCTACTCTATGCTTACTTTGCTCTTGCAATAGTTTGAGCGCGATTCAAAGCGCGGTGAATTCGCTCGAGTCAGCTGTTCAGTTTGACAGCTTGTCAAAATAGAAAACAAACACACAAGCACAGCAAGACGTGAGAAGATCGACACTTTTCAAACTTCAGGGACTCGGGACAAGGACAAGTACCGGACACCAGAGGAATTTGTGAACTTTGACCTACCGTGACCTTGAATGCCGGAGACCCTCAGCTTATCATAACAGGTACACAAATACTTCCGACTTCTAATTACAATTAATTTGTGGAGATTTCGATCCGTTTCTGTAAGAACATTTCTAAAGAAGCCACTCTAAACTTCAGAAACCCTGAGGAATCATCTGACCAAAACTGTTCTCCTCCGTGGTCAATAGTTCATAAGTCATTTAATCAAGTGTTAGTGTTCATTCTGTATGCAGTATTAATTGTCTTCACAATGTGTTCCAAAAGTCCATGTTCATTCGACAATGATAATGTAAATAATGT
>JAQGCA010004466.1:0-10293 GCA_034698945.1 Protaphorura quadriocellata
TGACCCTCTGACCTCAACCACCACCGCCACCTAAGCGGACACAGGCTGAACCCAGTCAACAACTTCACCACCAGATGTCAATGCCACGGCCCAAACCAAGGCACGGAAATAAAAGTAAAACGGCCCGGATTAACCATTCTACTCGAGATAATTGAACTGGAATGACGCACTAAAATAGAATGACCTCTCTTTTTCAAATTGATTATTGATATTTCCCATATGTGAGATCGGCTGACAGTGGATTAAAGCCATGAAATCCTAAATACAATCAAATCGAATGAACGGACGTAACATTATTACAGATAATCTATCCATTCTTAGTACTTGTGAAACCAAATCTATGAAATCTCTAATGAAACAGGAACAAATATTATATACAAATTAGACTACTGGTTGCAAGTACATTGTAATGATTGAAGATGACCTTTGTTAATATTTACATGGACGAATGACTAATTTACTATTTTATACTTTAACGACCGACTCATATTCTACATATTTCGAAATTTTTTATATCACGTTCTCTTATATTAGAAATAGTGTGTTCTTGCTTGAAAAAACTGTAAAGTAATGCAAAAAACACAGAAATAAATCAAAATCAATCAATCAATCAAATCAATAGAATAGAATAGAATGAGATTTATTTCCGTGTCAAAAGTTATAAGACTTAATTATACATCAAATGCAAATTACTTCATGTCTTATTTTCATAACTGGACACATTACGTACTACTGTAAGGTTCAAAAAGGTTCGAAGAGAATTAATAATAATAGAACGCAGAATATTTTGACAATATAAAATATATACACGGCAACAAGAATATTGACGAATAATCCTAACCAGACCATTTGCCTGCTCGCTTTTTTCAGCGAAATTTATTACTGATGCACCAAAATTTTTGTATTTAATTTAAACCAAATAAAAAGCCCATATCCCGATTAGAACAAATTTCCAAGAAAGAATAAAATATCCGGATTGGAAAGAATAAAAAGCAAACCAAGAATTGCTTTAAAACTTTAAAAATAGTGAGTCCTAAGGCAGCTAAGCTGTTGATAGCGGTATTGATATTTTTAAGCGGGTGGAAGAATAGGTCCACTGAGTGGACGATATGCCTTATCATTGGGATAATGTACAAGGATTGAATCGACTGGCTCATATTGAACAGCCACAGATGGAGCACCGGAATTGCTCTGTGGGTGATCCACTTCCGCGTTGTAAGTAATTTCGGGTTTCTTGACCAAAACGTTGACACGAGTGTCCCCACCTGCTGTCCCCTTAAATCCAGCCTTGATTAACTCATTAATTCGATAGTTTGGAATTTCGACGTCAACAGTTTGGCTTTGTCCGCCATCTTGTTGAATCCAAAGAACATGTTCCAAATTAAGGGTCGGTGGTTCACTTCCACCACTACCCCCAGATGATCCACCGCTTCCACCCCCACTTCCACTGCTACCACCGCCCTCACTTCCAATCCCACCGGAGCCTGAGCTGCCACCATCGGTGTCGCAAGTAAACTGCCATTTTCCTGGTGACAACTCTCTTGGTTTACATTCGACTTGAAGACCTTGGGGACGAGCTCCAACGTAAACGGATCCACATAATAAAACGACTGCAAACACCTGTAATTAAATTTAATTTGTAAAAAGAATGCGAGAAGAAAGAAATATAGACCCAATTAATGCTGTGCATGCTAGTCACAACCCAAATTAATATGCAGATTTGTAATACTATCTTACGAGGGATGAATTCATTTTCAACTTGGGATTGTTTCGCAAGAGAAGGCGGTCTGATCGATGTCTCAACAACAACTGATTCCTTCTTAGCTGGACTGGGTTTGCTTTATAGAGAAGGCTAATTAATTTAATGCATGGAATAACTGGTATTCATAATAGATCGAGTCATTACTTACTCGGATTTTTTCTAGTTGTTTACTGATTAGTACGAAGGGCAAAGATTTGAGTGACAATAAGTAAGTAGATTCGCTGATTATATTAAGCGTTGAGTTGTGTTGTGAAAAATAGTTGGTAAAATATGGTCCTGAACTGGTCTGCCTTAAAATGGTAATATTGGTATAGTGGTATAGTCATAGTGGTTATTTCCAAATTTATGAATAATAATAAATGTTCGATTCTGTACTCAAGTAAGGTAGTAAGTCAAACTCAAGTAGTAAGGTCAAGCATCCACTAGGCGCATTATTCGATGATGCTAGAGTCAAAATACATGAACTAAATTATAACATTGACAAAACTTATACAAGTAAGTCTTTTCGGATATCCAAATTTGTAATATTTTCGCCTATAAACTGGTCTTGGTTTCAAAATGCAGGTCTATAAAGACCTCCGGAGGTGGAACTCTGAAGCATAAAAGCGACTTCAAAATTCTGCGGAAAATAATAATTTATTACTGCATTACATTAGGAATAAATTAACTATTAAACGAATGACACGCATCTTCAACCTCCTGTTTGTCCATCTCATGGACGTTGTTGAACAGTCTGGTGACTATGATCTCGACAATGACGATGTATGAGAAGGAATGAGTCACTGCACAGGTATATGGTTAAGAACATTTTCAGGCAAATATTTAAGTACTTCATGTCAAGGTAGTTTAGTCTAGCCAATAATCGTGCTTAGTATTAGATAGTAGATTATTTTACTTTTGGAGATAAATCTGAGCTCTCAAAATTCATCAGTAGATAGACGAGAGGAATAAGGAGGATTAAATGACACTAGTAAATCAAATTAAGAACAAAGAAATTATTCCGCCATTTTGTGGTAATATAGCCAATGACCTTTAGTATTCTAATTTTATGGAAGAGGTTAAATGAGGAAACGGCTAATATATTTGGACAGATAACACATTCTCCGTATTTCCTGATCTGATGGGCATACACAGACTTGAGCAAAGCATTTTTTCTTGGAGGATGGTTTATGGTGTTTCTTGTATTGAATTGTATTTTCTTTTCGAGTCTTATATACTTTGAAACTCAACCCACAACTGAGTTATTTCAGTAGATATAATGAAAACGTAACCAAATTCTTCGCAACAGCAGTAACGAATATTTGGGTTCTGTAGCATTTTTAAACTTTATAGAGAGAGCGCGCACAGAATAATAATTGGTAATATTTGGAGAGAATTATTTAACAATTATTATTAAATACACTGTGTAAAGCGGATAAAGTGCGAAAAAACGATTATGCATGCTAGCATGAACACTGACATGTCGGCCGAATGTCAATTACGGTCGAATACAACTCATATATGGTCGACACAACCTTGTGTGACGTTGCCACCCATGGTTCTGTCAACAGTGAGTAACACCCTGGTTGAAAGAACCGTGTGTGACACCGACACCGATAATCGAAAGAACCAGTAGAGACAGTGCCCCTTAAAATTGGAGAAAGACCATGACCAGAGAAATGAAGTACCACCACAAATTATGGTAAAACAAACAGACACGCCTGGACAAATGAAGATCTGACAACGATACCGTAAATGACAGAAGATAGACCCTCACCCTGCGCTCTAATCATTCAGGCAGGTTCGAAGACTTTCTTGACTCTTCAATTAGGTTACATATGGAGAAAGCTGAAGAAAAACACGGACTCTATTCGTTCATTTACGGCAATAACAAAATAGTAGCCAAAAGCAAAACTCCAAGACTATATAAAGTCCTTTCTTTCAATATAATAGGAAATCAATTGTCGTATATACACATTATATGTATGTTAAACAAGTATAACTGAGGAGGACCATTTAACTCTAACATGCTCTTTGCTGTGACTAAACATTGATGGAGACAAAGTTTGTATTACGTCTTGAGTTATTTGTTTAATTTCAACATAATGTAGTAAAAACAGCAGGGCATTTATAGAAAATCAGCTGGTTGGCAAACATTTATGAAATTCATGAACATTTCGATTTCAAGTGTAACGCATTAGTGAATACTGATGGCTTGAAAGATGTGTTGGCATTTGGCATCTTTAGGCAGGCGGTGTAATTGGTCCACTTGATGGCTGGTACGGTTTATCGTTTGGATAATGCACCAAAACCTTCTGAACTGGCTCGTACAGAACACTGACTGATGGAGGACTCTTTGAGGCTTCAGACTGTCCGACTTCAGCATTGTAAGTCTGTTGAGGTTTCTTGAGTAAAATGTTTACCCGGGTCCCACCGGCTGAGTCCCCTTTGAATCCTGCCTTGATCAACTCGTCAATTCGGTAGTTCGGAACGAGGACATCAATATCTTGACTTTGTCCGGTGGCCTGATTGATCCAAAGAACATGTTCTGACCGCAAAGTCAAGGCTTCTGGATTGCTGCGTCCAAGGTCTTCACAAACAACCGCATACTTCCCGGGTGCCACTTCCCTTGTTTGACAATTCGTGGTTAATGCACTACCTAGCCCTTGGGCGGAAGATGAGGCTGACTGCTGTGGGTATGGGTATGGGTATGGGTATGCGTATGGATACCCGGCCGTCATAATCACTCCGCAAGACAACAATACTAAGATCTGAAAATAATTAAATTTTTTTACGTTACCTTCAGGATTCATGCAATGCCTAATTTTTTAGAAAATTTAAAAAAAGAGTTAGCAATTCTTTTTACCAATGTGGACTTCATGACTGACAAAAAATGAACAGTTGTGATGACTAGACTAGTGTATGAAGATGAACGTTATGTAATATGAAATGATGGTGAATAGACTGAATGGACTCTGTTTATATATGATTCCCCATTTCCGTACAAATCGTGCCGTAGGAAACCTGTCCTGAGTTGTAAAATAGCGTAAAAGTGAATATTCCATGGTGGAACAGAATGACATTATTTTTGCCTTTTTAGGGTTAGTGAGGGGTTATGATGAAACATGAAATGCCCTTAATTCCTACACCAACGTTAAAATCGTTAAATCATTTCCTATTAAAACATAAGGAAGAAATCCAACTTTATACTTCCTTCAGTTGCAAATTGTGTAATCTGATGTTCTGCATGCAGTTATGCCTCATAAGGTCAACGTAGAACACAAGAACACATCGATATTAGATTTAGAATGCAATCGACCCCATTCGGCAGAAGGGCGATACGCTTATTCCTATTTAGTGGTAGTGGTACCCTGCCCGGTATAGTCTATATGTCACAGATCCCCCCCCCCCACATAAACCCGTCATTACCAAAACTGGCGTCAATTATACCATATTTTATAGGGATGCCATCACCGTAAACCATGAGCATGAATCTGGTCTCCTGAAATGTTGTCACTGCTCCAAATCTAGTCATCGTTTTGGTTATTAGTTCTCGTTGTCCGATTCGTTAACTTGAATTTGGCTTGCCCACTGTGTCCCAGGATTCATTTCTCTTACTTGATTTGGTTCGAATCTTAAATAAGAATGTACATATCAAACATCGAAGGCTTGAAATTGATGAACAGTCATTAACAATTGATTTTATAAAAATTGTTACACAGCTATTTGATGATGTATAATTATTGTGTCAGCTGGTGGTCTCTTTGAATTGTTACCTGCCCTGTCTGTGGTTAATTTTGATTTGATGTGATTCTTTAGTGTGATTATCCAAAGAATTCAAACATATAAGTATGCAAATTGATTGTCTTAACATGGAAACCATTTCTAACTATGACTTAACTATTAAATACCTGCCTTCACTATTAATTTCCTATTTGAACGCTTACGAAAACAAATAATTCCACATAATTATGTCCATTCCACGTGGGGAAGGAACGTAATATACTTCCGTAACGAACAGTAACTTGTTGAGTTAACATTGAACAGTTGTACTTAAATCCTTTTACACCTTCTACTTCCCTACACCCCAAAGTCACTTATTTTCGACACGCATAATTTTATATCCCCTCCCCCAATTTCATGTATTCTATAACCAACCCATAATAATAAAATCTGTAATATTAAAAGTTTAAATACGAATTACGTCTTCAGAAATCACCCAGGATTAATACGCTAACCATAGTAACTTATATTCAAAGAACTATACATACATAATATATCTTCGCAGTTAGTAATGAAGATAAATATCTTTACGAGACCTCATTACATGTTTACTTAAATTTGATTTCGGATATGAGCTCTGAAAATCTGTCAGAACCGGCGGTAGTGCATTCCACAAGGACACTCTTCGGGCATTATATAATAGCTTTGGCTGAGAACTTGCTGTTAGTTTGTTCCACTTACTTTGGGGAATTGGCTACCTGTGCTTAAGTAATAAAAAAATGCTGATTTCCAGGACACTCGTTCCCAACTTGACAGGTTTAAAAACTACAAGACCTAATTGGAATTTCCTCGCTCTGGGTTAATAATGTGGCATTTGAATTATTGTTAATCCGGTTTTTATCTTTCATTAATGAGAAATGTTCAGAGTCATCATAGTCGTCGTATAGTCATCAGAGTTAATGAGATTCTTTGCTAATCTGATCTGTTTAAAATTGTATAGTCATTATTTTTTTGTCAAAATCTGTTAAGATTGAACTTTACTCGTACTTTTATCTTTTTGATCTTAATTGCTGTGCACATTATACGATATGTCAATTGTTTATTATCCGTCTATAATTAATATTATCATTACCCATTTCCCCTTTTTAAATTTTTGGTAGTGTTCAGTGTGTCCAGTTATGAAAAGACTTAAATGATTATATTTAATATGATTTTGTCTCATGACTTTGACACGGAAAGACCTTGTGCTATTCATCCTTTTGCACAAATAGTTATCTTTAATTGGAATATTATGAAATAGTAAGCTGCCAAGTGTGGAATGAATATTTGATATTATTAGTAAAAGGTTACGCATGAAGTGGTGAAGGTGGCGCTTCTTCGTTTCCAGCCAAAGAAATTACCTTATTTACAACTTAGGTATGCAGAATGAAAGTAAATTTTTAATGGTGTCGGGACTCTAATCATACTTAGCTCCATTTATAATCTTACATGTTACTATCATAACGAGTATAATTTCTCACCATCTAACTAATTATACGATCTGCCTCATGCATGTGGTATTCATGATTCGTAAAGGCATAAGAAAAATGAGTACGGAGACAGAAATTATTTGTAACTATTCCTCTTTGCTCAATTCTATATTTTCCTTCTTTCCTTGTTTTTGCAAATGTTAAGGAACTCAATTTACAACACAACGTATACTGTTTACATTACGGCTTACATAGGTGGATCGGCAGGACCTGTCATTATTAAATACGTGCGTGCGAATTCCTTCCTATGCACATCTTTTGTTTCGAATGCACAAATGTAGCCTAGGGGAGATGGTCTACGGTTTGTACGGCATTCCCACATATTACAACCATACATATTATACTAGACACTACAGCAAAATAATTACGACATACAGCGTTCATTACGCTAAAACGAATGGGGTTCAGAATCATTTGATCGCAAGAATCTGAACTCGTTAAATTTAATCTTACATGATAGCTGACAAGATCAATATGTCTGTCATTGTCATCCGTATTCGGGACAAGAAGCTGAAAGCTATATAACTAGTCATAGTTGTTAACCATGACAGTAAATGCGAGGATGGATAAATCGACCGTATTTTACTTGACTCGAAGATGGTCTAGCGTATTTTAACAGCCGCACGCAATCCCTGTTCTAAGTACTAGCCTACCGGTACCGAAATAGGGTCAATGTGGCATTTCATAAAGTTGCTACAATAATTTCAGAAAAATAATACAAGTTGACCGTTTAAAACCTTGCCTAAGGTTCGATTGTTAAGAAATATGAATTCTACACAACTACTACATCAATAAAATCTTAGACGGTAGGATAGGCCAAGAGGTTGTCCGAGGAATGATTCTTACACGGAGAATTTCCAAATCGTTTTACTTTCTTTGTATGCTCGTATTTGCTTCAATTGCACCTTTTCGCGTTGGCATTACAGGGATTTCTCCGCTCGTTTAAGTTAAAAACTGTACTTTGTTAATTTTAAAATGTTCTTTCCAAAATTCCAAGATAGAATTCTAATTATATTATAAAGCAAATAAATATTCCATCTCTCATCAACTAAACTGATGTAGACATTGCTGCCTTCAAGGCCATTTATTTTGTTCACACAGTCAGCTCTACATTATTACAATAAATTAAATTAAAATATGTTAAAACTTTGGTCATACTTGCCGAAACCTCTTGTCTTAATACTCTTCCTTACTTCGGTTTCTTCGTTTATGCAGGTGGGAGGATTGGGCCACTGAGTGGCTGGTATGGCTTGTCATTGGGGTAATGTACCAAAATTTTGTTAACTGGTTCATATTGGAGAGATACTGATGGAGCACTATTTGTAACTTCTGATTGACCAATCTCAGCATTGTAACTTTGTTCTGGTCTCTTGAGCAAGATATTGACCCGAGTACCCCCGCCAGCTCCGCCCTTAAACCCAGCCTTGATCAGCTCATCGATTTTGTAGTTCGGAACAAGGACATCAATGCTTTGGTCTTGACCACCTTCCTGTTGGATCCACAGCACTTGTTCTGATTTCAAAGTCAAGGAGTCTGCGCTGCGACCAAGTTCTTCACAGCTAAACTGGAATTTACCAGCTGAGACTTCACGGCGTCCACACTCTATCGAGATGGCACCACCACTGCTACCACCGGCGGTACCAGCGCCGGAGGTGGGTGATGATAAGACTTCAGAATCGGCGTACTGCGGACGACCATTCGTTAGACCAATCACACACACCAGAATCCCGAAAAGCTGTAATGTAAAATATATTAAGAATCGAAAAATAATTCATAACGGAGATTAATTTATTGGCTGAATTTCATATTTTTAAAATTTCTTACACAGGAAGAATTCATGGCTGCAGGAGGATATTAATGAGATGATACAAAACAATTAAATAAATAAGATGTGATAAAGTTCAGACGGGATGGGCTTTTATTTATACAGGTGCAGGTTTCCACCCATACATTCACTCAAAATGCTTTTAAAGAAACTGGTCTATCTTGTCACAATTGTCAGCGCTTGACACATGTTAGTTGGGGACAAGTATGAAAGGAAAAGGATGAGATACAGATTAGATATGAAAGTATAAGTTGAGAATTGAGAAATCACTGACAATTTCAGCACCAGAGGTGAAGAGAACTGAACTGAAGATGAACCAAACTATCTATTACAGATTGCAATCCACCTGACTTTTTTATTGGACGACTTTTTCTTTTTTACTAAAAATACTTTGTAAACTATTCAAGACAACTTAAAAAAAGTTTCTTCAGAAAATAAACCAAAATAGACTTAAGACTTGCCCTGTTTTACGCAAATACATATTTGTAAATTATGACGACATTACGAGCTCGAAATCAATTTAAATTCTAACCGAACTGTAAAACTTTGAGTTATTGGCAACTTTTCACTATTGAATATTCTCCATTCATGGCAGAGGATAAGTATGCAGAGGATAAGTTCTTAACCCCTTCGGCAGTTCAGACGTGTAAAGACGGGCGCAACGCGCCCGTCTTTACAAGTCTGCACTGGCGTAAGGGTTAAGAACTTTTAAGTTATATTTAATTAACTCAAATTAGTAAGAGAAGGTCCCTGCCAGAATATCTGACCGTCATTTTTCAAAAAACCGCACCATCAGGTGATGCTATAAATTTCGGAAATGCAGAGACAGCGCCATTTCTGTTCACTGTTTAAAATTCTTTGAATTCGGGCCGAAAGATTTTGGTCCCACGTGGATGGTTAACGGAAAGGCGATTTTAATTTTAATTTTAAAATTGAAATTAACACCTTTCTCGAAATAAAAGTCGGTGTGACAAGGTCAACTGAAAAATGTAATTTTCCCCTTCATTTCACGAGGACGCGAGGATAACTTACCCGCCACGGGAGGGCTAATTTGTTAGTCCGAACTAAAGTACGTGTTATTACATGGACCAGCAACTTACTACCTATCAGATCCCTATACTTACTAGGCTGCCAATTTTTATGATGATCCAAATTTTCCAAATGAAAGAAGTCATATTTCACTAACCCCATAAAGGCCCCTCCACCTAGCATCCTGAGATTCATAAGCTTGCTCTGGGCTAAAAATCCATGCAGACACATTATGTAGCTGGACTACTTTCTTCAGGACAACTTTTTTCAGGTAAAGAGTTTCCAAAAACTGTTGTCAATATTCGTACCTTTCTCCAACAACCAAGGAATAACAGCCGAGAGGAATGATACTAATCATCAAGTAATCTAAAGGTTCAAGGTTCTTTTATTAACAAGTCAATGCATTCCATTTCTCACAACAATAAGAATAAATCCCAATTGATCCA
>JAQGCA010004467.1:0-10292 GCA_034698945.1 Protaphorura quadriocellata
GTTGAATCGGTCGATGTGGAATCTGTCGATGTTGAATCGGTCGATGTGGAATCTGTCGATGTTGAATCGGTCGATGTAGAATCTGTCGATGTTGAATCGGTCGATGTAGAATCTGTCGATGTTGAATCGGTCGATGTGGAATCTGTCGTTGTTGAATCGGTCGATGTGGAATCTGTCGATGTTGAATCGGTCGATGTTGAATCGGTAGATGTTGAGTCTGTCAATATTGTCGAATCAGTCGATGTCGTCGAATCTGTTGAAGTGGAATCTATTGATATCATATCGACAGAATATCGTTCTAAACGTTCACAATCCAGTCGACTCCTTTTGTCACAGTACATTCGTATAGTGTCACAATTGTCTTCGAGAATGTGTTCAAGATGTTCTGTCAGAAGTTCGATTTGCTGAAAACAGTGACATGTATCTTCTGTTCTCCAAAATATATTGTAAGGAGTATTTTGAACTTCTCCCTGAAAATGAGAGGTGAGAGGAGGATTATTAATGAGCATAACGTTTCATAAAGCGAGAAACTGAAATGTTGAATCTCCGTGGAGAAGAAGTTCTAAAATGACCTCGTCATTCTTTTCCCAAAAGGCTCAAATCAATTTTAAAAATAAATTCTCCACTTTCGAGCAACATCCACTGCACCTATGCCAGCACGTCAGCTCACCCTGAACTCTGCTAGCCTCAAGTTGGTAGAAGTATTGGACTATGTTTTAGTCCTTTCTCTTTTTTTACCAAGATTGAATTCAGCGAGGGAGGATTAATATTTAAAGCACTTTCGTAAGATAAGTTAATGACAAAATTCCTAGGTCGAATAATTTCAAAAATAGATTTTTACCTTTCGGAAACAAATATTTGAGCATTGACTCAACCATTCTTCCTTATCAGTGTTCTTCAAACTTTTGTCTTTTTCGCTAGGTAGTACACCGGTGTAGCACCCAACATATAAAATAGATGTTCCTTCATTTTCGGAAGTACTAATTACTGCAGTTAAAACCAGACAAAATATATGCAATAAAATTTTGGACTCTTCCTGAATGACCCACATTTCAAAAGGCTACAAGTTGTATTTTCTACACCTGTTCAAAAATTAAAACTAAGAAACAAAATTATATTTAAAGTCCGTCTGTGCGATTTGGAAATAGAGTGGTGAATGTGAAAAACTAAATGAACAAAGCATTTGTTCGCCGCACCGGTTGTGTCAGCTAATTGATGATTAGATATGAAGCAAATATAAATTCCAAAATCCTCTTTACAAATCCATTTATTCCGTATTATCTTCAACTCCGAAATTAGTAATTCTACTTATGTACGTCAGTGCGGGCGATCCATTCCGACTACACAGATGAACGTTTTTCTCTGAGTCATATCTGCATTTGGTGTGATAAGACATGACATATTAGTAGGTTCGAAATGATCCTGGGATTTAAAGATACAGATTCGCACGTTCGCACCGGTACCGCGGCCGGATATTTATTAGTAGTAGCTGGAACGAATGTTATCATTAAATACTCGTAAAACGAGTAAGCGAAAATTCTTGCTCAATTCTGCTGATGAGGAACACAGCCGGAACGAACAACTTAGATCGAGCTGACAAATTTCAGGATTAGTCATTGTAGGTATCGTAATGACTAATCCGCATACGAAGGTTACCTTAGAATGTTCAAAATTTGCAAGATTGAATCAGAATTCTATTTTAAGTAAAAATTAGTCATATTTATGTTCAAGAGTAAAGCTACGGTAATGGTAATGGCGTTAGTGTGGGGTCTGAATTCAAACTTGTTTTTACACCTGAAGTATTTCCGTTGTAATTTTTACTACTAAATCAACAAATTGTAAAAATGAAGGAATGAGCAATGAATTTTATTAGGTTACTCAGTCGTGGACTAAATTTTAAATTCCAACACAAACTAGTCATAATTTTATTGTCATAAAGGCAACTCACATGTATGGCATTCTAACTACTTTATTGTGTTGCGTTGTGTTTGTGTAGTGTAGACTGTAGAATGACGACAATTGGGGCTACCTGCACATTATTGTTCATTATTTTGTTGAGACGTGATCTGCTGTTAAGTTATAAAAATATTTAAATCGTGCAATTACATGTTGTCATCAATAATACGGATTTTATCTTAATACTAAATTAATAAATCACGCGTTAATTTGCATTCCCCGTTAGGCTAGCTAAAACACTAATTCTTCCGCAGTTTGCTTATGGCTTCTATTTAATTATTCTTTCGAATGATATTAATATTATTTGTGAAAGTTTTGATTTGTGGGCTGCTTGAAAAGTAACGTCCACTTTCTTTTCCCCACTACTGGGGGTTCCCACCGCTAAGCCATAGAACCATGCAAGCAAGTCTACGCTCGGGACTAATGCTTTGTCTTGTCACTTGTCACTCACACAAAAACATCTATGTATTTTTATCACAAAGGTCAATAAATCATCAAAGGATTGTCGGATCATGTTTTGATGCACATGTTTTATTTGGTTTTCTAATTTTCAATACGGTTATTCCTATTCCGCATTTCTCGCCGCGCCGACTCTGGTTACACAGTAAAACTTCTAATAGAGCGACGGGCTGTATTTTCAAAATCGTGAGCTCGGACCGTAATGTTTCGAAGATTTGTAAACATAAAAAATATTCTGGATTCAATACTGGGTAAAGTCTAGGGCAGGGTAGAGCAAGAAAGAATGGGGCATCGTTTCTGTATGAGCCGGGTTGTACTGCTGCGGAGCTGGTTAGTAATCAGCCAGTAATAATTTATAAGTTAATAAATATAAGCCAAAAATTATACCGGGCCACATCAGAGAGTGGGCTTCACTATGAGTTTTACGGTATTTGGTTTATTCATTATGACAAACTTACATGATGGATCAAACAAACAATGACAAATTTATCGGCTCGGGTGGTGCGCTTTGGAAGAACAATGCCGTAGTTATTATAGTCCAAAAATAATCCGAGAATGTAGTTCAGGAAAAACTACAGTGGAGAAATTGATATTGTTAGTCTGAGTTCGACTTAGCGAAATGATGGAGGGATATGGCTATATACGAATGTGCCACGATTACTAATGTAATGGCTAAAATCTTGTTATGTTTTTACTCTCTTTCATGTTCCCAAGAATCAAGAAATATTTTGCACACATTTTAGTAATTCTCAACCGATTTATTGTTCATTTCAAAATAAACTAAATACGAAATGTACCACTATCCAAGGCAGGTAAACACACGCTCGCAATAGGGTGGCAACAATAGCTGTTATTATTAGAAGATATATGAGGGACCACTGTTGATCTTGATCTGGACTCTCTTTTCTGACCATGTGGCATAGTTACTTATGGAAATGCGTCAATCACGGTCCATCAGCGATTTATTTTGACTTCATTGAGAATTAACTATTTTTTTAGCAAAAACACTATCACGTCGCACATGAATTATCCGAACACACAATATGAAGATAATATGCCAGTCTGTCCGCATTGAAGAACTAAAATGGAGTGAAGCTGTACGCTTCTCCGACCAAAATCATTCCACCGTCGCTTATAGATGCGAGTAGGCGCTCAAAATTTCAACATTAGCGAGATAACGGAGAGATATCCCCAAGAAGACTTCACGTATAGTTGATTGCGGTAACAGGAGGAACCGTGACTTGTTGATTTCAAAAATAAACAAATAATTTCACTCTGGGGGGAGAACATTACGATTTCTCATAAGACTTGGAATTCCCCCCCCCCCAGCGTTAAATTCCCATTTGATTTTGTCATGCCTCCCGTGTAATTTAAATTTGAAATCCTTCCATTCCTCTGACAACCTTAACTATTTTTGAAAATTGAAAAATATGCAAAATACTCTCGCAAGATGGGTCACGGCTCCTCCTTATACAGCAATCAACTACATGTGAAGTCTTCTTGGATATCCCCACCCTATTGGATCGTGTGTTTACTTGTGCTGTCACTATCTAAAATGTTGTTTGTGTGTTTGTCTATAAACTTTTCGTCCTCATGACAATGCTGGACATTGACTCATCCGGAATAAATTTACGACTTCCCTAAGGGTATGCTCATATTCTCCACACAAATAAAAAACGAATTCTCTGTTTGAAAATTTGAGACTCCAAGACTTTGAAACCAATACCAAGGCGAAAGTGCAGTCTTGGAGAACGAAAATGTGTTTTTTCGGAGAGTGTGACCTTAGCTAATATGAATAGCTTGTCTAATAAAATAAAAATGATTATAATTTGCAGTTGGCCCATCCGCGTGTGAACATTTGCTTAAAAGTCTTCACAGCACACACTACGTGAATTTAAGATTGAGTGTCAAACTCAAGAGAATATTTATAAAGTAAAATTACAAAATAATTAACCTGACGAGTTATGTACAATTATTTTAAGGACGGATTGATTAAAAAATTTGTGTTCATGCGTTGATATGTACATATGCTAGAGTAAAATCTTCTCGTAGCAAAACCCGTAAATTAATTCTTTTATGTTAATTGTACAGAGGTTTCAGTTCTGACTAAGCGTCGATGCTGTGCCCTTCAAATCCTCGCATTGTCTGCAAAGTGAAAGATCAATACTGTTAATTTCTTTTATAAGAAAAACTGGTCATAATTTTGGAAATATGAAATTATGAAATATTTGTAAGTACCACTCGAGGGATGAAGGACGGTACTGGTAGGGGTCTGGGTGGCGGAGGTTGGGACTGTTCCTCTTGATAGTACGATGTCCCTCTTACGTTATCTCCGTCAGAGATATCTAATGATCCCCTTTGAAAGAATCTCTTCCAAACACGTTTCCGCAAAGATTTATTTAATAAACATTGAGAAATGAATAAGAAGATTCCCTGAAACGAACAGTCAACAAAAAAATCAGGAATTAATGCCGTTAATTGGTACAGAAACTGGAATTACGAAGGACTAGTGGAAATTCATGCCAAATATAATTCTACTCCCTAAACTTTGAAATCTCGACAACAAAAATAAATATTAGTGTGTACCTGAGAGGCGTTGAGAATTGTGAAGAAATATGAAGCTACATTGGCAAGCGTCGAATTTTCAGCAAGCATGACGAAGCCGAATATCCAGCCCAGACCTAGGAGAGACGTGAATGATAACGCGGCTCGGATGTAAAACCTGTATAGATCGCGAAAATGAAAATTGAAGTAGAATTCGAGTAACTGTCGTATAAATATTTCATAATTTTGCGAAAAATTACTTTGCGTTTTTTGCTTTGCCCTGACTCCTCATATTTTGGTCCATTCGACTCGATTTGACCAGTGCGACTATTAGTACAGCAAAATTTGTCTGAAATGAAATGCACAATGTAAAGCGTATCATACATATAGTAACTAGGATTGCATACGAAAAGGGTGTTCAATAGAAAACGCAATATAGCAAATCAAATTATACAGAATTGTTTTTGATAATCGTCTGCTGTATGCATCACCGAATTTATTTCGAAACACCCTGTGCGGATTCATGTGTCTAGAGTGTAAGATGTTTCTCACCGTGACTGCTACGATGACCGGAGCTGCAAACGCCCAAATATAGTCGCCTTCCAACCAGCAGCTATAATTGAGGTATTAAAAATCAGAAAAAAATTACTCCAGTCTGAGCTTTACTATTTAGTTTAAATTAATTTCTCACCATCTTAAATTTCAGACATCGCACGAGGCAAAAAGCACATCACATTTGAGGTGACATTCGGAACATTTAGGACGACGGATTTCTGTCAAGTGAACGCTTAACACAAAACAAATGGATTGGGAAGAATGAAGCCAATGAAGCACGATTAGACATTGACATCATGAGATGTAAGCAAAAAGGCGAAGTGGAACGTAAGACGATCAATGGACATTTTCACATAAATATTTCGGAATTTTCACTGTGTACTCACAAGTCGTCACCACCGTAAGGGTAGTCTTTACTGCCAAATCCGACAGCCGCTGTGATACCAACAATCAAGAACGGGATTCCATATGCGAACATAATTTGGAATGTGTAATGAGGATCCTTTGAAGCGGAGAGGTTCACCATTTTGAATAAAGTATAACCTTCTACTAACATCCAGCAAAATGCTACCAGGAAGACGTAATGAATGAATATTCCAACGGCCACGCAAACACCCTGCAATAAGTCACAAATTTTACAATCAAAATCAAACAATCAAGACAAGACAATCAAAAATTTTGATATTCATATTTTTCTGCTCAAAACTAACATCACCAATGTAGAAGTACTGTTTATCCATGAGCAGTAATACGATGAAGTTTGCGGCCAACAAGCAAGCAGCTAAATGAATTTTTGAGTGGAATCCCGGGGATTTCTTGGGAAGGAAACTGAAGAAGACGATGCATAGAATGAGACAGAGAAGTGAGATCGGGATGAAAATCCAAGTCAAAACTTCAAGTGCAGTATCCTTTCCCTGTAAGCAAAATTTTTAAATATGCGGAGGATTAAATAAAACAATACTATGATAAACCGCTGAAAAGGAACGCCACACAATCCTTGCGTGAAGACTGCCGTTGGATACTTTCTTTCGTAAATATACCACTCTGAAAAGTTCGACTGATTTGCCGCTAGAAATTCGTAGGCCTAACACACTTTGTGCCGTCACGGATTACTAATCGTAAGACCTCACAAAGAGTATATCGTGCCTGGATTTTTGGTGCCCAAACGGTTACACTTTTCCGAGCAGAACCTTCACAAAATTTGTTCAGAAGGACAAGGGCTTACAACATATCAAAATGCAGCCAAACCCGGACTGTGCGGTGCTGTCCATTGAGTACAGTTTTCACTTACGACGTAGTTGTGGACATCCATGAGTACTGCGAATGCCGTTAGATGATTACACTCGCAAACAGTTTCGTCCCGATCACTGCTGACTTGCACGCAGCCATCTGTCGCCCAAGATCTAAAATCACAGAGCAAAATAAAATATGCCGTTAACTCTCTCCATATCGCCACACCAACTATCGTATAAGCCTTAAATCGAGGCATGTTAGTTGATTTGGTTGGGTGATACCCGCCAAACCCGTAAAATCCCAAATTTTAAGGGATTTGAGGTGTTAAACTCGGATTTTGTCCCGTTGATTAGGTTATTCTTACGTAGAAACAATCTTCGATTGAAACAGAGGTATGTATGTTAAGGGGGAGGTCTGGAAAGGAACAATAAGGTATTGCCAAGCAATCTAAACCATGCCGACTCAGCCACCAATAGGCCCAACATTGCGGTCGACTCCAGGAATAGCGGACTATGTCGTTTGCTCGTTTCTACTTCCAGTAAGCCAAAAACTTACCGAAGAACGAAAAAAGAAACAGAGGTAACACAAATATAACTTACGATTGTCCGGTGTTCCAGTAGACACATCTCGCCGAACCAAGAACAGATTTCGGTTTCTCTCCATCATGCAGTGTTCTTCTAATGTTCCTCGGTGTTCCAGATCCCCACGCCCAAGAACTGTGTTCTAGAGTGATGACCGGTCTATTCCCTGATGTAATTAATTATGGGATTAAGAGATTGAATTGGATTCACACCACAATAGCGTAGTATGTGCAATACGGCCATACCTGGTGGAAAGGTTATGCTGGATGTTGGTGGATCAAAACTGAAGGACACCATGTCACTGTTCACGACTCGGGAGTTATTGTTGCCCAACCTTTAAAATAAAATTCACAATTAATTACAAATTATATATTAAATACTGTAGTGTGATAGTGGGAATCCGGTTGACATTGACCACTTGATCTTCTGAGAAAGTTAGAATTCGTCTGTGAAAAGTCTGTGAAAACGGCTACCTTGGTTTTCTGTGGTCATGGAAGGTCAGTTGTTAAGCTGTTTTAAATAATCGTGCGGAAAAAGAAACCCCGGCAAATGGAATAATAATTGATTTAATTTTAATCTTGGTAAAACGCTGAAGTTTTTATGGAAGTTCTCTTGATCTTTGATGACCCTGGTGGTCACGCACCCTATCACCGAGGATTGCAAATTGGAATGTGGAGCTGGTCCTTTATTTAAAATGTCATATGAATAATTATCATCGTAATCAGGTCAGGTAGGACATCATTCATTGACCGTTGGGGGCCTCTAGAGGTCACTATGAAAGTTAATTCTTGAGGTCACGTACAACTTACCACAGAATATTCCGGGTAAATTCACTAAAATTGAATTAAATTGATTCTTAATTTTCGCTAACCCGTAACGATCCGAAGAAAAGAACATGTTGGCATATTGTTCGTTTAATTTTAACCCAGCATACTGAGCAGATAATCCGTTGCTTGGCACATAATTTCCCCAAGTGTCCGGAAATTGTATAGATGTTCGCTCTGACTCTGGATAAACGATTTTCTCGGTCTTGAACAAACCTCTGGATATTGTTTGAAATGGAGACGTCACGAACACTTTTCTGTAGGGAATGGACCCTCGCGCAGCAGCTTCTTGTTTCTCACTTAATTGGATCATAATTCTCTCAATATTTTGAACGAAAACTGTTCCGACCAAAGCCCGTTCATCCTGTAATAGAAGTATCATATTATCGTGACTATTGGAAGATTCACGAAAAACGGTGATTGTCTCACATTGCACACACGCATCACACACACACACACACAAACAAGTGATATAGGCGTAATTTAGACTATTGCGAAAGTTGCGCCGTACTACATAGAAGCTAGTTTTAAACTCTACTGGTGTAATTCATTCGATCTAAAACTTTATGGAATTCACATTCAATTCCAATCGAATTGCATATCTCACTATTTTAAAATAGCTTCACGCAGTAGAAAGAAAGTACAAATTACGGTTGTCAATGGCCATCATTCATTGAGGTTTTCAAATAAAATAGAAAAACTAACCGTAGAGAGTTCATCCCACGCAAGTTCGTCTATAAGGATTCCTTCAAATTCACTCATCAATTTTGTCGTTAGCCCCTCGAGGTATGCGGCCTGGTCTGACGTCACTTTCTCGATAATATCTCCTCCGGCAATGAATATATCGCCAATCTCGTGATTAAAGTACTCATGCTTATTTTGGAGAACGTGACTTAGGATTTCGGCTATTAAGCGGTCCGCTTGTTCGGTTGTAATTGTTTCGTGCTGCATGTGAAAAAATTAGTGGGCAAATTTAGATCTGATTGCAAACGGTTGTCCCGTTATAACGATGAACAGTACAGGGTGTACAGCTATATCGGAGATAGTCAGTCAGGCAAAGATATCACTGACGGAGCCTTGACAATGAAACGTCGACGTAACTACGTGTCTAGCAAAATCTTGGTGAAAAAGTCGACTGAACAGATTTTAAATGGACTGACATTCTGAAGAATGTCGCCGTTAGATTATATGAAATTTCCATATTGTACTTACTCTGGCCAACTCATCTTTTACAGAATCTAGCCAATATGACTTGCATCCAGAGTAATTTGGAGTGTCTCCTTGAAATAAACCATCATTAGTGCACAACCAAGTTGCGTCGCCACTCGACCCACTTGGACACGCTTTCACTGCAGTCTCCCCGACACATGCCTGCCATTGAGTGCCAGCAGGATCTGTTTGAGTACATCTGCGTGGACCTGGATATAAACAAACAACGTCTATGTAATCTTAAATCTTAAATCTTAAGGAACACACGTGTAGGGTAGGCCTTCCATTTTTGAAAATTCAAAAACTGGGACACCCAAAAAGTGTCATTTTATCTACACAGAATTCATTTTTGAGCCAATTCTCTCTACACTGAATTCATTTTTGAGCCAATTCTCTCTGCACAGAATTCATTCTTGAGCCAATTCTCTCTACACAGAAAAACCAGACGTAACATAGACATTCAGCCCGTCAGTCCTTTAAAGAGCAGCGTAAAATGTAAATAAATTCGCCTGCATTGTTGGATATTCGCCGTAAGTTGAACCAAAAATTAAAAATCGGTCCGAAGGGCCGAGACTTTTCTTTACTTTCATCATAGCATAAAAAGTACACAATTCGGTCGCATTTACAAAATATATACAACAAGACTTAGATATTTCGCCCAGTCTTTTGCGTTATTGCTCATGTTAAGTACAAAAATGCCAATCGGCCCGAAGAAATGGAATGGTTTCAACTTTCCTCGACAACATAAAGTAAAAAGTGGAAAATTCGTCAGGTTTTTCTTGCATATTCACTGTAAGTTGGAGTATATTGATTTTTTGGCTTTTTGAATATCCTTATAATATAATTGACTAAGTGCTGGGTCCGTTCGCGCCGCTAATCCGCGCGGCATAGCATCATGAAGAGAGTGAGCGGGATGAACAAAAATACCGCA
>JAQGCA010004468.1:0-10292 GCA_034698945.1 Protaphorura quadriocellata
GTTAAGGCATAATATAAAATAATATAAAGATAACTTGTTTTTGCGTTTATGATTCACATTTAAGTTTACAAGAATATTAACACCTCGTAGTTTAAACCATCTCGATGCTTATACTCCCATGGCGTATTTTCAATCATGATTTTCGCTTTAGACAGGACGATATCCGGAGTTGCTGAAGTTATAAACGACCTGAATCGCTGACGGAAATTGTTTAACTATGTGCGCTTATTACATATGTTATGGAAAACCCGAATTTGTGTCGGAAATAATAAAACAAATGCGCTGGCCGTAAAAATAAATGCTCGCGCCAATCGAATTTATGGAATGATAGTCCCTCAGGTCATCTATATAAGCTTTCGAACTATTTTAGAATTCTTGGCGTTTTTTGCGGCCTCAAAATTCTACGGAATGAAATTATAATTCAACTTAGTTCCAGGCTGCTCTCCTCACTTTGACTGAGAACTTATTAGTACTGACGAGGGAACTACCCGCGGTGCTAAAAAGGAATTTCGTTTCTTTTCGAAAGTACTTCCCCCCCCCCCCCCAAGGAGGAGAAGAGGAAAAGATATTTAGTTGCGACGGGCCTCTAGTGGCCTCCCATAAAAGTTTATATTCTTTGATCATCAAAACGCCAAAATCCTTACCCGATTTAACAGAATTAAACAATTCTCAAAGGTGGGAGTGGGACCCATGATTTTTTGAGAAATCATAAATTCTCACAAGCGCAAACATTGAAGCTAAATAGAACATGAAATCACTCGACTCGTGATAATAGTCTTCCCTGGTCAAGTACACCCAGTAGTAAGAAACGCAAGGAACGTCGTTGTTGTTGTTGTTGTTGTTACTCGAAATTAGAGTCTTTCTGCAACATTCCTCACTTCAGCACCGTATCAAGTACAGCATCTGGTCTAACCGTGAGTGCTACAGAAGCGACTGTGCTAATTAAGAGACGCGCGCGCGGGTTACCTATGGTTGTCATTAATTTAGTCATTACGAGTACTCTGGTAAGATAGACAAGGGACGGAATTACGAATGACCCTAGTCGTAGGAACCATAAGGAATGCCGTATAGGGACGCGTGGTTATAGGAATCAGAACACAAGGGAACACCGATACGGGTATACCTGAACGCTGTATTGGGTACCCCTAGTAGTAAGGAACAACTAAAATATGTCAATATATTTCATCGACAACTAAAATATTTTGCGAAATCAGTCAACCCAGTTTAATCCATTCCGACCGAGATGTAATCTAATCCGAATGCTTTCCTTGAAGCACAATCAAATACCCACCACCATTTTAAAGCTTTTGGTCAAATATTCCTGATAGTTATCTGGTCACAATGGCGTAGTCAAGGTTACTTAGGTATATCTGATAGCGATAAAGGAAGGTCATTTCGGTAATTTATACGCTTTCTTAGTATTTGCATCAGAAGTTGGATTGTGGAGATATCTCTCACGTTTAGTGGTCAGAATATGCAAAACTGTTATTCAAAAAATTCGAAGCGATTTAAGGCAATTCGCACTTAATGTGTACTTAAGTTTATCTCTGTTATTACTGTCAATGTAATTTAAGCCCTCGATTTTGATTCGATTGTTCAGATTCAAAGGATCACCTTGCACGCCATACCAGGGCGAACACTAAGGCACAGAGTCAAGAACTTGTCATGCTCTTCGGTGTGATAGCTATGTAAATTTGACGCAACATCGTCACGATTACATTTAAGGTAGGTATATCCGTTCGCACAACACCTCAAGATGTACTCTTCATTCCTAGCATCTTGACTGATAAAGAAATAATGTACTAAATTTGGTGACAATTCAGTAAATGGGAGGTCGTATAATAAACTAATATGAAAATAGATTTCTTTGACACGATGATTCACACTTAAGTGCGCTAGAATACACGGTGTAACAAAAGTAACCTTTCACTTTTTTGTGGTGTTAAAGTTCAAACTTGAATATTTTATAGTTCCCGTTGTTCGATTTCTGATATTTTTTTTAAATGAAGCTCGTTAAATTGTCTATAAGTGTTACTCAAAGGGTAAAAATCCAGACGCAGTTTTTCCCAAGGTTACGGAGTTCGCCAAATATTCCGAGACCGAGAGAAACGAAAAGCACCCAGTGACAACAAAAATCCGGGGAGGCCCACAAAATGTACCCCGACATAGAAGCCAACGATTAGAAAAAAAGTCCGGGAGAAATCCGTTGCATTAGTCAGAAAATTTTGGCCCGAGTCCTGAATATCCCCAAAAACTTCAAAAAAGGGGTCAGAAAATTTCGTACTGTACCGCACAACGGCAACCAAAGAAGATCAAATGGGAGACAAACTATTATAAACATCTAACCAACCCTCTCATGAGAGAAATAAAATTCGAGGCCAAATTTTTTTGCGACTTTGTGAAAACAGCTTTGTACTTGTCATCCAGGAGAGTTGCCCGGTAACTCATGGATAACACTTTCGACGGACGAGTCGGAAATTGAATTTTAATCAAAATGGTAGAGAGGGATCACAAGGTATTGCAGCAGTGACAAGGAACTTCCGGTCAAATTTTTTTTTCGTTCAAGACAACCTTGGCACAACGTCCAGGCAAGAGGCTTTACACGCCTGCATGTTGTAGAGAAGAAGGCAACTGTGAACGGACAGTATTATCGCGAAATAATTTCGTCCGTCTATTTTGGCACTAGAAGGGAGCCTCAACTTTCTCCAGCTCCCAGAAAATTTTTATTTATGCAAGATGGCAGTTTAGCACATATATCAAATCAATATATTAAAAATATGACAGTTAAGGCTCCGGCAGCTCGTGTCAACGGTTATTGGCGAGGAAATCGCCCGAATTTGAACCCGACTGAACATGTTTGGTCCGTGCTTCAAGAATCTGTCAATATAAACTAAGCCGATTCCAACTGATCAAGATATACTAACTCGTCGTGTCACTGAGAAATGCAAATCCTCGATCTTGACTTTTCTGACAAATTTGACCCCGCTATTTCCAAATCGAATTCGAGAGGTTTAGAAATCTAGCGGTTATTCGATTAAATATTGATGATTATATCCTGAAATTTTTATAATTTTAGCTCTACGAACAAACTTTTTATGCCACTTTGAAATCTATGGTACTATGGGTGTAGCGTTACTTTTGTCACACGGTGTATAAACAGTTTGTATTTTAAACAGTCTACATGTTTATATTCCTATGGCGCATTTTCAACCATTGTTTTGGCGTCAGGGCAGAGACGGATAATCGAAAGTGTCTGAGTTACAAAGTTGTTCACATTTGAATATTCCTTGCATCATAAAATATCGATGCCCTCCTGAGTGTGTTGCTTGTTTTCGGCACAATTTTAATTTATTGGAGTGCCGCTATTTCCCTAGTGAGACACACGGTTGTCCAATATATCATGATTGTGATACATGACAATATTGATTTTAATATCACGAAGTATTCGCCCATGTACATGCAATGCCCATTTCAGTTTTCTTTGTACAGGGTGGTTGATAACATTTTGTTCCCCCAAGCAACACAAAAATGGCAAGTCCTGAGAAAACGTGAGATACGCATTTTATTGAAACATATTTTGTTTCATAATCTTATAAACTGCAGATACCCTGACATATCAAATTTTGTAACCGAGAAGTTGGTCTTCGACTCCGACTAACTATATTTTAAGAACTTGTTAAAATTATAGGAATCCAGTACCAAAATTTGTATTTTGGATGATTTCTCGTTCGGAAGTATGAAGCAAAGAGTTCATATTTGCTCCAAAAATTGATTTTTTTTACCAATTGCGCGTGCCACAGGGTGGTCTCAGTGATGGGGGGTAGGTCACCAAAGTTATGAACCGCATTGTACAATAATCCACCTCCTTGACTCCTGTACTACCTGTTTGTCGAAATGTAAAGTTCAGTCACATATACTTTGTCATGAAATAAGACCTCAAGTCAAATATTCTCTTCGTCATATATTTTAGGATTCGGAGTTCGATTTATAGAAAGTTGGTTCTAAAACTAAATATTTCGCGGTATATTTTATTAGATCCAAGGCCGTACTTATCAATTATGTCCCGGTGCAACACAGGTTAGTTGTTGTCTAATATTCTCATAAAATACATTAATTTCTGAAGCATGGATACAATGACGTGTCTCCTTGGATTGTAAAACAATATAACAATTTATTCGGCCTTCCCTTAATCACTGTCTGCAATGAATGCGTTGTCGGCATTGCAATTGGAGTTTGAACCACAGTTTTCTAATTTCAGTCTAGTCTTGTTCAGAAATTATCCTCACTCTTATTCAATCAGTCAAAAAATTCTTGAAGAGTTAATCAAGTTAGACTTTCATACTATTAAGACTAGCTCACAAGGGAAGTCTCCAAAGAAATATTCAAGATCAATTTTAAAATAATGTCTAAAATTACGTCTACTTTTTGAAAGATCTGAATAATTTCAAAAATAAAACGCAATAATGTCAGCATATCATGGCAAAACTATTAATTCATGGGGGGGCACAATGATTATCGGTATTGCTAAGGTAATTGGTATAATTTTTATGTGAATTAGCAAGTCTGAAGCGTCCGGAAATTTACCTTGTCATAGATTTGTTTGTGACATGGAAGTCCAAGGTCTCAAAATCAAAGATTATTTTGCATTGCTATGTTTTATTACTCTTGATTGTAATTTGGCTGACTCAATAGAAGATACAGTGTGTTACAGATGTCGGGATTACATAACTACATGATATTGTGCAGTAATTAATTAATAAGAGTCATTAATTAATATTCAAACCCACATTTATTTAAAAAGAAATCCTGTAATTAAAATTAATCAAATCAATGAGGATAATCTCAGTATGAAAAATTCGTTTCATGAATCTCGCTCATGTATTGTACGTGAACCATGGACGCTGGACTATGCATTTCAGGTTTAGGGTGTTGACATTTGTAAAACGATCTTTCACCCTATACAAGGGATGAACTCTGGGTGATACTCTCCTACTTCGCCACACAAATTCATAGGTATATAACCGAAATATTTGTTTGTGTGGCTACTTTTATGGTCACAAAAAAATTATCGAGTTTTCTAAAAAAAAAAGTGTTCAAATTGAAAGTCTTACACTCATTATTTTAAAGAAAGAAAGTCCAAATACAGGGTGAGTCAAAATGACGGCGGCGCTTTGAGATTATCATTATCATTAATTGTCCGATTAGATTAGGGCACGGTAAACTACAGAAGTGTGATCTGATGTATAGTAAAACATTCTGAACAGCGCGTTGACTAACTTTTAACTAACATGACTCATATGGGTGAAAAATCCAACTTCTCTGTGATTTTCCAGTAAAATTTATTCGTGTCAACAAATATTCACCTGTCTAGTAATGTTATTCATATCAATCCTTAAGGGGATGGCCTTAGGATCAGAATCCTGCTGAAAAGTCAATCCGTGGGATCGTTAGGCCAAATGCGCCACGTGACGTTATGAATGCGTCACAGATTCATATACGACGGCACAAATTGCGTTTGACGCATTTAATTCTAGTCAAGGAGCTGGACTTTCCGGGGTGGAATTTTGTCAAAGAGATCAAAGGTTACATTATGTCATAAATCGGTTCGAAATTTAAGGTTTCTTTGGGTTAATTTTTGAAGAATTTTGGAACCGATATTGATGAAAATCACGTGGGATTTATGGAGCTGGAGTATTGAGAATGAAAATTATCTCAAAGGCCCTTAGACCTGGAGATACGATTTCAGGACATGTTAAGTCATAATTTTGACGAAGTGGGTTTTTTCGAATTTATGACGTGTACAAAAATAAAAAGTACCTCAGTTGAGGAAAATCTTAGCGAAAAATGAAGAAACCAATTTGTGCGGCCACTTTAACATAGAGAAGGAGCTAAAACGGCGTAGGATAATGTTTTCTTTCTGTCTTTCCTCAACTTCACCTTGACCTAGGAAGGTCAAACATTGGAATTTTTGAGTCAACCATTTTCCAGTCACCACATTCAGGCTCTCAGGTCCACATTGAGGTAATTTTTATTTCTATACACCTCATAAATTCGACAAAAACACTGCGTCAAAATTATCACTTAATAGCCTGAAATCGTATCTCCAGGTCTAAAGTCCTTTGTGACACTAAAAGAGGCGGGCTACTGAGAAAAAGTATTTCGGCTGCACATATTTATTCGGCCAAAAATCCTGTACGAAATTGTGTAACAAAATCAATGAGTAACACTCGGAGTACATCCCTCGTTAGTTAGCTCAATCCTTTATAGAAAAATGCATGCGGGACTAAACTGGGCTAATGCGTGATAGAGATTAAACTGAGTCATTTACTCGTAAAAATTGGACTTTTATGATTTCACTTTGTGCAATCTAAATACTACGTACGTGGTGTGAGAGATACTCAGTTTTATGACATAATGATGAGATTTTGGGAGCGCAAGCCACGTAGACCGGCTAGTCAACCTTGCCTGGCACCCGGTCATTCATTCTATCTATCACATTTTTTTAATGAATGAAAAATCTATATAAGACCATGATTAGCCTGAGTCAAGAATTTTTTGGATATTCCATCCAGTCTAGGATTGAGTGTCCACGGTTTAAATTCTTAGTCAATCGGAGATTACGCATTCCAACATGAAAGGTAAAAGAAATTAATTTATAAATTAAAACAGAATCTTAAAGAGAAAAATCTAAACTATGTATAAATCTATTATTTTAATTAATTTTACAATTTTAATTTCTTAATTTTTGCAGGTCCTTACCAATCTTGGGTCACTTTGGCCAGTAACGACACTGAAGCTTGGACATCGCTTGTTTTGGCCAAGTCTTTGAGACGTACGGCGACAACTAGGAAATTGACTATCGTCATTTCGGAATCAATTTCCCCAGAACTCAAGTAATTAAATGGACTCAATCTTATAATAATTAGTATGGTACACCGAGCGAAAATGCCCTACTTTTGAGCAATATGATAAAAACTATTAAATTAGGGAGTTTTAGGTCGTCTCATCGTAATTTTTTATGTAACTCTCAAAGACCACATCCTCTTACGAGGTCGTTGCGTTGTCCTTTATACACAATTGCTCATATTATGTACAAATTAGTCATACTTCTACATTTCAATAGTAGTAGACACTCTGTCACAATCTAATCGCTCATTTATAACACCTCACACATGATAACTGACAAGGGAACCTTTCCATGTGATCATCGATTATCGACCTCAAAATTATTTTTCTCCAAGTTCATTCACTTATGCTGACAGTGTGTGAAATATCTCGTGCGACTTTTGCCGTAAAATGCTTTGGGTGACCTCCAGATGGGGAATTTATATACTCTTTCCACAAAAGGCCTCACTTTAAACACACACAGTGAGGCCTTTTGTGGGAATGGTTTCTAAATTTCTCATCTCTGTAACATACATCTTGGATTCTGGAGGCCACCCAAATCTTTTTGCGGCAAAAGTGGCACGAGATAATTCGCACACTCTCTTAGCAGTGAATGAACTTGTAGAACAAAAAGTTGAGTTCGAAGTTCGATGATCACTTGGAAAGGTCCCCTTGCGAATGGTGAAAGAGATGAATCAAAAATTAATCATGGTATTCTACACGAACGTTGACATATGTAATGTCAATTGTCAAATAGTCAAATGACCATTGACATTTTGGAGAAGCAGTAAATAGTATTTTACAAGGTTTTTTTATCCATGTTTTTTGTTGGAGACATTTTTAATATTTCCCGGAAGGTTAAGCCAATAATGAACCGCCTGAATTTGAAATAGTCAACCCCAGTATTTTGAATTGGCACAAAGACTAATAATAATTAAACTAAAATACACAAATTAATTCGCATCCCCGGAAATGCATGTCAATTGTCTGTGTATTTTGAATACCTGGTGATTTGTTTCTCAGTTTACCTAAAAGAGGTACCACTAGTAGTAGGGATTGGTCCCATGGTCCCATTGGCATTGATTATTATTATTATTATTAATAATTAAATGAATGATTATAATATTAATTATGACTTGGATTTTCAAAGGCATGTTTTGACTGAAGAGTTTGACTTTGTGCACAAAGTCGAGGCCGCTGATCTGAAACTATGGAATTGTTCCAAACAACTTTTGAAATTGTGGTCCTGGAATTTAAAAGGATGGGACAAATGTGTGTTCGTTGACCCCAAGACATTGGTAATTTTCCTTTTATCAGATTTCTTATTGGTTTTGTCTGTTTGAGACAATTCTCATTTTAATTCCATTGTCTGATACTTTATTTATTTCTTATATGATGGTCAGTCTTTTCAAAAAAAACTGTTATAAACAAGACGACCATAAATGGGATTAATTGAGTTAAATGTTGTTTCAAAACTAATTTTGTATTTCATAGAAATGTAATGGATTTTAAAACTTATATTTTTGTCAAATACAGATTCTTCGTAATTGTGACGACCTATTCGATTATGGAGAAGGTTCCACTGTTCCGAAGGAAAATGGTGATGGTTTTGACCAAACTCTTTTTGTTTTTCGACCATCACCTAAAACGTTCACCGAATTGGTCAAAATTGCTCAACAAATCGGAGAAACCAAGGGGAAAGGTAAGCATTTTTTTTCCATTCAAAATCCTTAGGAGGACTTTTTTTTAAATTTCTTGTTTTTTTTTAATATACATTTTTTGTCATAATTAGAACTCAATGCGTTACAATCTTATTTTGAGAAATGGACGATTTCGACCGACTTACATCTTGACACGAACGTCTATTCCCGAGCTGACACCGCCAAGTACGTACTAATAAGAAATATTAATTAATTCTACACGGTGGCCCAAAATTATAGCAGTTAAAATATGATTTTGTAAAACTATAGGGTTATTATTACAAATTATGACCCACCCTGTAAAATGTGAATTTCTAAACCAATGGATTTAATTGATTTACCGTTGGTTTGTTGAACACGGTCCGAATGTTGACAACAGTTCAAACTGAAATTCTTGAAAAGCAATTAATTAATTAATTAATTAATTACTATTTTATTCTATCAGAAAGCACGGTGCAGCCAAACTAGTTATATTTGACCAAGAACCATGGAAGGTATTGAACGGTCATGAGGTAAAAAAAATTTATACTACTGTGCAATTTTTTTTCAAAACTTCAAAAAGAATAAAATCTCTAAATAGTTTTTTTTTGTTGTAGAGTTTTGAGAAAATGTGGATCCAAGTGTACTACCAGGATGTGTTGGAACTTGTCAACAAAGAAACGGTAAGAGCCGAGTCACGTACGTGTTTCAGGTATTTGTAATAAAAAGTAGGCTAATATGCCCTACTTTGGTAAATATGCTACATAAGCGTATTTACCAAAATTGTGTATTTACACAAGCAGAACTGTTAACTGTAACCGGATTTATTTTTTTAGAAACCGCATCTGAAGACGGCCCTCACAAAATCCTTGGCCTCAGTCGGTTTACCAGTTGACACGAAGACCGGTGAGAAAATCCAACGGACTGTGTCTCCACCAGAGGAACTTTTGGACAGCATTGCTGTCATTGGAATGAGTTGTCGATTCCCTGGGTCAAATTCCATCTCTGAATATTGGGATTTCTTGTGCTCCGGTCAAGGTCAGTCAGTTGTATCATACATGGTTTACAGTACTTTGATAGATTGGGGGACGATCCCTCCGCAAGGCAATGCTTAGCCTTTCGTTGAAACAGATTTAGTCTCTACTACTTGGTATATACCTCTTCTACGTAGCCGAAATTGAAAAATATGAGTTAATACGTCAAGAATGTCAATTAATGATCGTTCTTAAAAAGAAACCTGAGAATTCGCTATACTACTTAGGGATACCTTTTATAGAATAAATTTAAGAATTTGGGTACGTACGCCAAGAGTGTCAACTTGGCAATTAATGGATATTTAAAAAAAAACTGAGTACCTTTTCAACTAGAGGTACTAGACTTGTCTTAGACAAAATTAAAAAATATAGGTTTTGTTGTCAAGGACGCCAATTAATGAGTGTCCTTTAAAAGGTCCTTGTGTATTCTAAACTACTAGGTGTACCTTCCCTATACCGAATTGAAGAGCACGCCATTATATGTAGAGAATACCATTACTGGGTGTTTTTCAACAAAATTTAGTATTTCTTACTACTAGGGGTACCATCCTGATGTAAAATCAAAGAATACGCGCTTATTCGCTAAGAATGTCAATTAATTGGTGTTTTCAATGAACCTTGAGTATTTCTTGCTACCAGGGGTACCATCCTGAACTACATGAAGAATACACGATTATGTAAAAAATATCAGTTA
>JAQGCA010004469.1:0-10292 GCA_034698945.1 Protaphorura quadriocellata
CAGTATTGCATTTACGTGTTGGCTCAAAAAATTGTGAATGAGTAAAGCACATCGTTGAACCAGAATGGTTGTAGTTGGAATTTGCAATTTGAAATGTTCATTGCTGTGCAAGAGAGAAACTTTTGAGTATTTCAGTCAAAAAAAGAATTTCCCTAACTATGTGAGAATCTAAATGCACTAATGTACGATATAAAAGATGAAGGAATGTGAATGTGATCCATTAAGTGTTCACCGACTCTTAGCGTGACGATCAATTGATTTCTATCTGACTTGGTTAAGAAAAAAATAGTTTTTTATTCTTCCCATCATTGCAAATTTTGGCTTGGCGGAGGGTGGGGGCCTTGTAGTGGAATTTGGGTTGGATTGGGTTAATGTACTTTCAATTCAATTTAGCGATGCACTGTATGTATGACAAGACGGTGAGGTTTATACGGCAAAATGCACTCACTAAACCGTTGCGCTCGTTCCAGTTTATTTTTATGACTTTCATTGGAATTTATGATAAGGAAGAGTGAGGGATGAATTGGTAAATTTTTCAAACTCGAGTTCTCTGAAAATTTAGTAGCTGACAAAGTGAATGATCGAAAGAACTCGAGTTGAATGTCGAATTGTTTTTGTAGTTCGCATCAATAGTTTTTCACATCAATTAAGATTGTTTAATGCGTTGTTCTTTTACAAAATCCGTTTACTTGGTTTCTGTACACAAATTACCTAATCAATCCATTATGAAAATGGATTTTGACATTTGAGTGAATATGTCCGAGTTCCTCCAATAAATATACCGTAATCCACACTCACTCTGAACACTAATGGTTATACTCTGGACTTGTTATCTATCCTGAATAGTACGATGACAGAATCCAGATATCACACATACTTTTTGGCAAATGATGGTTTATCGTCTATTTCTGCGAGGGAGAAATCCCCCAACCCTGAGGACCAAATTCATCTCATTTTGACAAATGCATTGCTGCACTATCACTACACTCACTGTCTATCGAACCTTCATTGGGCATTATCTTAGGTACCCGACTTTCCTGTCCCATATGGGCACTTCACTGATTTAGTAAACGCTTCCCAGTATAACGGCGGGTAAGAAATACAAGACTCGGGCGATCGAACACCGTCCCAACATATAGATGGGAACCCCGTACTTCTATGCAGATTTGCACTGATTTTCTAAAACCAAAACTGTAAAATTAGTACAATACGCGAGTGTTCTACGTTGTGTCGCGAATGGAAATTCTGATGATTATTTCTCAGTAAATTACAATTCTAACAGTAAAATTATCACCTGTTGCTTTGTGTGGGTGTCCTTAGAAATTACGAATACGATTGTGCGTGAAAGCTGACCACAAGTTTTGGAAGTTAGAAAACCAAAGCCGGTTATTTATAAAGGAAAACATGTGTCAGGAAAGCCTATACGTCCTCATCTTTAGGTCAGCTTTGTATATTTAGAAAGTAAATTGTCATTTGAGAGTCGGTGAAACGAAAACAAAAATATGCAAGTTTGTTTAAAGCCTCATTTCATTATGAAGCGTGTATTCAAATTGAAAATCTCATTAATAATAACATTAGTTTTTTGATACAATCTGTAGTGTTGACTTTATCCTGTCCACGCATTAATTTTGTAGTTTTCGAATAAACAACTTCTTAATTTTAGACCATCATACAAAGCTTGGAAAATTACGACGCGTCTCTATTACCAGATAATTAAGGCATTTTATTTGACAACCGGGAATTCCGCTTACCATACCACACACAAACAATGGATTAAAATTAGAAACCATGTCTTCTTAAGATTAATTCCTTGAGATCATATTGACAGAAGAAATAAACAACAACAAATTCTATTCAATTTCTCAGGTTCCTGACTGGAGGAGTACTCGAGTGCGTGCCTAGGGAATTCTTAAAAAGGTGAGTTAAAGATATTTTTTTTGCAATTAACTGGCAGTATACGAATTCAGAAAGTTTCACAGTTTAATTTTTCAAACCAAACCTAGGGATTAACTGTACATGACAAATATAAATGTGTACAACATAATATTTCATAATGGGCGTGGGCGATTGAAATGGGATTAATATCTGAATTATGTATTCAGATTCGTCATAATTAATTTCAAGACTTCGATAACTTTATGTTACGACTTAATTGCATTTGCAAATCGTTTCCATTTTCAATTCAATTTTCACATACCGTGAATTCAGAGCCTTCCAATGAATTTGATTTTATTCTTAAATTTTCAATTCAATAAACAGTTATTCCCTCCAAACTTGTAACTGTATAATATGTCTACAACGAACATAGGTCAAACTCGAGTATTTTTGTTTGGTGAATTCGTCAGCCTTCTTCTCAATTAGTGATCATAATTTCACACATGCGCTACTTTTCTTACTTATTCAAGTCGCATTGATATTAAACTGGGAACATTTTCCATTTCGTAGTCGCATTCTCCTCTCCATCTCCGGGTTTATTTTATGAGATACTTAATTATTTATTTTTGTTTACCTCCGCTCAGAACGTGTTTGAGCTAAGGAGGCTCTTGTTTAAACCTACGCTACGCAGCTCCACGATTCCGTAGCGTAACTCAAATAACGTTTGAAATTCCTTTCTGCATTTAGCAGTTGTTTGTTTACACAAATTTTCAGAGAGTAAGAATTTGTATTTGCTTGTCCACGTTTGGTGCATTTGTTATTATTATTTACGATATGCAAATTGAAAGTACAAAGTACTTATAGGGTGTCGCATTACAGTTTACTCGTAGGAAATTTGTAGCTGTGGAATATTTGGAAAATATTAACGCAACAAGAAATTAACCCAGGAGCGCTTAAGGAGGGCTTAAATACAGAAAAACTAAATACAAAATTTTTGTTAACCACGCCAAGTGATGGATTCTAAATAAAATTATGTACAAATCATGGGTGACACTATTTCTATTAACTTATAGATTTAGGTGTGAGTGGTAATTGATTATGAACCACCTTGTACTGAATGGTGACAACTTTCCTTATGAATGAGCATTACCTTTGCGGTGTTTCTATTGAAAAGTAGGTTAAGAAGCTCTTCTCACGGCATGGCACCGCGCACCGGTACAACAAAATCTTGAGAGTAATCAAGTGCACCAACGTCACTGTAAAAGCAAAAGCAAATTCAAATGGCAATAAATAAAATATATACACAAAGTGAAGTGAAAACAGAATGATGACATGATTGTGTTTATAATGAATAAGTGTTCAGAAGACAAAGAAAGATCGAAACAAAGATGAAGAAGATTCATGATCTTATCTGCTAACTTCTAATTGTTAATATTTGTTGTGATGAAAGGATTCTATGGAATATGAATATTCATGTGCATGGGATCTGGTCCCCCACCTTTGTATCAAGTGTTAATTAACAATGTCATTGACTGTCAATGTGTTCAGTGTTCATGTACATACATTACTATGTAGGATGACTTCATTTCAATTTTATGAGAGTGTAAGATTTTTTTGAAGATTTGAAAATTAAACTGTATTTCAAACGGATGATTCGTTTGATGTATCGGGTACAATATATAACGTAAAGTTTTTTTGAATCCGAATTATCCAAACCTCTGGCACAATGCCAATTTTAATGGAAGAAGTCAACTAATTTCCGATAAGGTGTAAACCGCATTGTGCTTGAAAATGTCATTTGACCACCACCCTGACCACCTGAACTTAATTAAACCGCAATTACATTTAAACGAATTTTACAACAATGTCCTTCATTTTGGGCTAAGGTACCAAAAGTATTATTATTAAAACTATTATTTTGTTCTGATGTGCTACTGGCGCTCAGTACTCTTCTTAAAATCATAAAAAATTTAAATTGAATATTTTGGCGTCGTTTTTGTTCTCTTTAAAAATGTCTCAACTAAATTAAATCAATAAAAGCTGGCAATCATCCTATTGGAAGGTATCAATGCTATAAGCCCAACGTATCGATGATTTTTCTTCAAAGAACTGGCGTTAACTTCACAAAACCCATCGTCAAAATAAAATTTTTACACCATTTTAAATTATAGTCCGAGGACGATATCGTACAACCAGCTCTTGCCGCTCTGCCATAGTACTGATGGTTCAAACCCTACTGCAGATATGGTTAGATGCTTTATGCTTTGCAGTTTTTATTGTCGTTGTGTTCTCCCCTACGGTTCGAGGTTACCATCCTCAGACCAAATGGAAAACCAACCCATGCTCCTAAAAATGTATGCATTCGTGGATGGTCAGACTTTACGCTGAATGTTAATCAACGGATATATATATTTTATACCAGGACACTATTATAGTATAGTATGGTATAGTATAGTATAGTATAGTATAGTATTACAGTATAGTCAGAGCAATTGAAGTAATGTATGACTGTATCCAGAAATCTCATTAACATATTTTTATTTCTGAACATTTTTTTCAAAATTTGAGGGATTACGTGGTGAATAATATTGACTAAATTAATTGCTACTTATTTAAAGTTGAATTACGTCGTGCCCGAGAAAACGTATTTACAAATATTTTTCAATTGAATGCCAGACTCATTTTAACGGTTGAACTTAATTTACTAAATTATTGATGAATCGTTAAACTTTAGAATAATATATCTCAGGGACAATTCGTTGCGGTACGAGCTATTTTTCTTTGACTGATTTGACGGCGATTTAAAACTCGGGGATTAATAGTGAATTCGTTGCTGTATGCAGAAGTTTTGAAGGATTCTTTCTTTACAACCCAAATTGGGAATCTGAAGATAATCATTCGTAATCATATTGCCGAATTGGGGTCTAATGTTTAACATTGAACAGAAGTGCCACTCTTTATATGAAATTATCAAATTTAATCACTGTCAGTTGAAATAATATTCTTTACGTTGTGACATAAAGTCTGCTAGTTCTTAATCGAAATGACGAGTTAATAGCTTAGAAACGTATGTATAGTTACGTTTTTTCTGTTTGTTTCTTCAAAAAAACATGAATTAAGATCTCATAAATTAATTCTGAATTAGTTGTAGCTGTTAGTAGCGCTCCTTCGACAATTCAATGTCAATAATGCACCAACATATCTAAAATCACCAAATTCTCCAGAACTCGTTAACGAATTTGATCTAAAATGTAATTTCCTGTACTTTCACCGCATCACGTCAAATTCATCTCAAGATATTATTTTCTTGTCCAACCATGCACGTTCGCAATGCACCGGACCACTGACCTGGTTCCTCTCTTTTGACATGTCCCCAAGTGAATTACCAATTATTTAATGATGCCCAATAACTCTGGTTTCTAGTACAGACAACAATTCAACATAATCAACAATTACTAAAATTTAAACCTAATAAGCCGACAAAAACGAATGTTTGATTGCTGCCAACAAAATCAACTTATACAGAATGAATGCCACTGGGTCTGGGTCGTTTGACTCGTTTTAAAAGTGGCAATTGTCTCAAGTCTCACCGGTTAGATCGGATCAACCTGTCTGTCAGTCAATCGTTTTTGTAAGAAATTGTGTCATATTTAGCGCAACTAACTCCTTAAATTTGTTGGTCGTTCTTAACATCAATCGAGCCTTCTGGTGTGAATTTTGATCTATTTCCCATTATGTTAAGTCTCACGTTTTACCCAAATATTAAGACTCCGATAATTCACATTTTTATTACACATTGGCGTCCCAAAAAATCATAATCCCCACAGAAAGAGTTCAGTACTCAGTACTATGAAAGGGAATTTCTAACCTTTTGTTTTAAAAATTTTTTTGGATCATATAGTCGATAAAACAAACGGAGTGGGACAATTTTTTGGATCGTCTACTTTCTTAGCACCCTAACTGCATTTTAATGAACGAAAGGAGGATAAGCATTCACTTATTTTTTATTTCAACAGTTTATGATATTCTACATAAAGTTACGAGCTATACAGCTATTTTTGCTATTTTGTTTGAGTAATGCAAGTAATTCTAAACATGCCGTCCCTTGTATTAAGACAAGTATTTGTATAATGCTTTAAAGAGTGTCTGGAGCATAGAGTAATCAGGGGGCATAATAAAATGTTTTAATGGATTTCCGAATAGACATAATTGAGATATATGTAAAGGTAAATTGAAGGTATAGTTTATATCTGAATCTGTTTTACTTGATTCCTGCAACACGTATTATTCGCAGTCCACAAAATCTTGTTTCAATTAGGCTTGGTTTGACAAGTTTTTCTCTCTTATCGCTTAAAAATTATATAGCTTCCTACATCCACCACCAATTACTAGTTACCAGTTTCCCGATTCAAGTCAACGCGTTTGGTTTTGTTTAGCACATATTTTACTTAAACTTGAGTGACTTGACATGGAATGCGTGCGATGATTTTGCTTCTGTTTCCGTGCCGTTGAACCAAGAATTATTGCACTAAAAATCTGTGCTGAGGAGAGGCTAGTAGTGCGTGGGAATTTGGGCACAATAAATGGTACCCCACTGAGAATTTAAGTGAACTCAATTAGTCTATCGAGACGATTTACATTTTTTCGTCTTATACGTCTATTTCACGAAAGAAACTATATTTTGGTATTCAGTGTGATCAAAGTATAGAAAACTACATAGTGAATGAGTTCTCTTTCTATGTTGGTGAGGGAATGTACCCCTCGTAGTAGGCAAGGTTCCAATGGGGATGAATCCCTTCGAAGCATCCACTAGATATTGACTTGTGCTAGATAACATTCAAAATTCAAACTTGAATTGGTTTTCTATTCTTCTTAAAAATTAAACCATTTGTTATGAATAACATCGGACAGGGCAGTTCGATAGCATACACAATTTCATTGCCTTGCATATAAATATTAAACATTATTTAGGTCGGAATTGTTGTGGGTTGGAATTGTTGGAATTTAGTATTTGTCCTTCCCAAAAATATTATTTAGGTTGTCCGTTGTTTTCTTCCATGAAGTTCTTGACTTCTAAATCACCGGTAGAACTAAATAGGGGAACTGACATGTTTAAAATATTATTATTTGACATTTTACTATAATTGCAATGTTGTCATATTTATCATTTAAAAAGGGTTTAATTTCTCAAATTTCGCTCAGCTTATTCCATAATCTGGGTTTGTGGTCGCTTTATCTATTTACTCAGCCTGTAATGTACTAGGTTAGCTCATGCGTGTTTGAAAATCAGAAAATTTGAAATCTCGGATTTCTATCACTCTGGGTTGTGGCGCCATTGAATTCGGTGTACAACCTCCCATCTACCCCATGTTAATTGTACACCAAAGCCAAAAACAAACAACTTTTCAGAAAACAAATTGCGGATGAGCTAACCTTGTGGGGCGGGGAGATGGTTGTCAAGGAGCCTTGGTACTATCAATCTTCGTCTATCAATGTTACGTATCCTGAATTGAGCGATGACGGAATTCGGTTACTGCACATTCCGAGTCAAATGAATGCTTAATACTCTATTCCAGAGTGGTAAGCCCCCAATCCTGCCAAGCAGGTTCACCTCATTTTGACGAATGCATTACTACACTATCGCCATTCGCACCCAATGTCTTTTTAATGATAATTGGGCATACTCGTGGTGCACGTCTTCCCTACCCTATTTGCTGATTTATGAAGGCGAAATGAAAGTGGGAAAATACAGGGAATCGAACCCCACCGGAAAGCAATTGGAAACTCCTTACAACTGCGCTGTTAAGATTATCTAATATTCAATAAACTTTTTTTTTAAAATGAATTCCTTCAAACCGTTAAATAATCCAATCAATCAATTCTTTAATACCGTTATAAACTCAGTTGTTAAAATCACTTTTCTTTCAAACATTTCGGTTATTGCGGATCCTCGGTTTACTTCATTACGAAGTATTAACGCGTATAACAATTTTTTAAAAGGGCAATCAAGACACATCATTCCATTGTTAAAACAGCTTCCGTTTGCAAATTCAATTCCATTTAACCTGTTCCTTGGATCAACTTCTTTTTTGTTTTCCGTAATTCCTCGTTTTAATATTCGCAATGTCATATCACGTCACGATTGCACATCTCATTTTGGATGAACATTAGTTTTTGCTTAATTATGAAGATTTTTGCAGTCGTTAAATTAAAGAAACTCACTTGGGTGACCATAATTTCATAAACGGTAGAGATTAGATAAGAGTAGGTCGAACAGCCGGTCTATTGCCGGTTGGTCAATCTAAAACAACAATGTGCCAAAGTAAACAACAATGAAATGAATTCACTGTCCTCCTTAAATTTAAGAGAATTAGCTAAATGTCTGAAGACGAGTATTTCTAGTTGTCATACTCACACATATGTCCCGTGCTCAATTCACGGACCGGTTCGGTTGGCTAGTCAACTTCGTCCGTCTTCCAAAAGACAAGTATGACGACTCAATATTTGCATTTTCCATCGCAATCAATCGCAAGTGCAAAATTTTAATTTGGTTATAAGTGCAAGGATTTTATGTTTTTGGTTGATGATACAAACAAAACCTGGTTTTAAAAAGTAAAATATGAAGAAAGAAAAAACTGACCGCGACAAGTCAAGTCGGTGAAAGAAGGGGGTTGAATGATTAAAAGCAGTTTTTTTTTCTAAGTAGTTTTTGTATTTTATTACCATAACATTGAGAGCAAATAAAATTGAAGATTCGTGTCATTCGCTACTTATTACTTTACCGGTCACATTGATATTGGGACCAAGTATTTGTATGGCTGTAGTAAAGTGAAATTTCCGGATTTTCTTGATTTTTGACAAGGTTTTTCTTTCATCAAATTTTTGGACTGATTTCAATTTTCAAGTCAGCAGCTACGTAGTGGAGAGCATAATTTATGTCATGTGTGGGTTTTACATGCAATGAGCAGGTATTAATTCTTAAATAAATAATGCAACAATCGCCATTGTTATTGTTTTTAAATGTAAGCGTCACATTTGCCAACGAAGACGACCTGTTTAACGACATTTTGACCCTCAAGGTTAAGTTTTTATACCAATATTTTTATGGGCAGTGGATTTGTTCAAAATCTCAGACTTGGTTATTTAAAATTGTGCCGAAGTAAATGTTTGAGTGTAACATTGCGAAGAATTCAGTAAAAATAAAATATCCGGGCTAATTAGACAATTGAAAAATTTAAGACGACAAAAACCAATTAATCTCAATACTGATATTTTCTCCGGTTTCGTCAATCAGTCAGTCGGTCGAGTAATTGGGCGTTGTTACAATGTTGATAAATCGATATCGGATAGAGTTTTTTTATCATACGAAGTCCATACACCACCTGTTGCTTTACATTTAATTTTACAAGACTCGGTTCTCGAGAAAAACGATCCGGATTTTAGTTACTTTAGGGATGCAGTGAAATCTTAACCTAGTCTTTTTAATATATTCATTGTTCAACGACTAAGCTGCATACTGCAAATTTTAAATGGAACTAGTTAAGAAGCGTTTGCCCAATTGCATTGCAATTTTCTACCAAAATTTAAGGCTGTAGGTTGGAATGTGCAATAATTTGGAATACGTGTGTTCATACAGCCTCCAGCAGGTGGATTAAAAACCTGAATTGGCAAATATCACATTCTCAATTCGCAATGCAAATGTCAAATTGCATGTTTTCTAATCCAAACTGTCAGGATGAGTTCAGGGGTGTCAGGGACTTCTGACCTTCACTTCACTTAGACCTCTGTCTATTTATCATTTCACTTTAGAGTAACAAAAACTTAGCTTTTTGCACGCACGTTTGCTATACTTTCCCAATTATTTTCACTGCCGCCAACAACCCAATTTGTCTTCGTCTAATTTTTTTTGCGGAAATATTTGAGGCATAATTAAATTTAAATTGGGTTGAAAAGTGGTGTTTGTCTGTAAGGACGGACGCGACGGTATGTGAAAACCTGTATAAAATAATAAGTACGAATAAAAACAACAATAATTGGGTGTAAAAGTCGATTTATTGTGTAGTACAAGTGCAGATTGTAGTTAAAATACCGAATGCATGCAATGTCAAACCAGATTTGTAGGTCATTTCTTTTGGTACGGTTTTGTCAAAATATTCTGTCACTTGAGTCTCTATTTGTTCACGAAGTTGAACATTTTGTACCACAACAATGCATCGTTTCATGGTATTTGAAGTATTAAGTGACAAGGTAAACATTTCAGGTGTTTCTAGGACTTTCTATGTTAAAATTACGCAATCTGACTGTCTACTTCTGGTAATTTCGCCGAGTACGTGTTTCAATGTTTCATTTTTGATGTTTACGTTGTGTGAGCTACGATTATTGATGACTATAATAAAATTACATCCAATCCAATCCAA
>JAQGCA010004470.1:0-10285 GCA_034698945.1 Protaphorura quadriocellata
CGTCAGGGCAAACTGTATGTATCCACATGTTAAAGAGATGGGGAGAACTCGAGTCCGGACTCGAGACTCGAGTCCCAGACCGAGTCCGAGTCCGGACTTTCTCGGACTCGTGACTTTCGAGTCCGAGTCCAAGTCCAAATTTGGACTCGGACTTGTGAGTCCGGACTCGTACGAGTCCGAGCCCGGCTAAAATCGGACTCGTGCGAAAGACTAGTTATGTCAAATACTTGGGTTCGGCTAAGGAAAAAGTGACATTTAAACTTGCAAGTCGTGGTTACACTTACACAAAGAGGAACAATAAGAATGGTGCAGACTACGAGAAGTACGAGAAGTGATTGTTTAACATGGAAACACAAAAATCAAGCATAGACGATTAAATACTTATTGCAATAATTCTTCTTTTATTCGAATCCATTTCCACAATATGATTAGGGAGAGATTGGGTTAAATTTAGTATTTTGTCTTTTCCTTCGTTTCAAATATTTTAAAGGATCCCAGTAAACAATGATTACTAAATATTACCGACTAATCCTTTTCACCTGTGTTAAAAAATTATATAGGAGCCGTTTTCCTAGAATAGTTGAACGGCAATGCTTTAATGAATTATCGGAGTTGACCACTTGTTGTGGTCAAAACTTATTAAATAGGCAGGCAAAGTGGGATATATTCTTAGTATAACGTTTAATTACGGATTCAGATGGCCACCGATATTAAAAATCTTTTACAAGTTCGACAACCAGTGAGATTTCGGTGAACCCAGAGACATATTTCTTTAGAGGTTCTTCTCGCCTAATGTGTAAGATTTCTTGGATGAAATTTGAATGGCGAACTCCGATCACTAAAATTGAGATTCCAATTTAACTGAGTTTTTCAGTTATGAGAAATGGAGACACTGACAGACAGAGAGAAATGGTGAGCGGTTTAGAAATCGTTGGCGCCCATAAAATGATAACGACTGTGCTCCGAAGATAAAACCGATCAGAAATCCAATTAAGATATTGCAGATTTTCTTGCATACATGGCGAATTGGGAAGGAACTGCCATTGCGACTGACAATTGTTTATGCCTACATTAATAAATTTTGCTAAATTTGGTGTCCGGTGGTCTTGGTGATCAAATCAAGTCTGTCCCCTGTTACACTGAACGATTAAAAAGGAAAATGAGATTCTTCATTCAGAAAATTCCATCTGATTTGTAGTTAAATAGTTGATGTAAATAACAGAAGGTAGAAGGCATTGAATTGCCAAGGAATATGTATTAAAATTTCCAGACAAACACTGGCACTTAATTACTAAATTAGTTGATGGGATTAATCCCAGGGTGGAACAATAAAATTCTTCTTCACAACCGTATACAGAGTGCTTCGAAATTCATTGAATAGATCAGGTAACAGGAAAAATTAGATTCAAACTCTTAACCAGCCAACGACACGTCCTAATGTCAGTGGAATTATGATTTGGGAAACAATTGAAATCACAGAAAAGCACGTTGAATTTACATCCAGTTTAGAAACCTTTCGGTGAATTTATTATTTTCAATGAAATATGTGAATACAATTGAGATTTTTTAAAAAGTCCCGTGGTATCATGGAGGCCACCTACCTTATCAAAATTAGTCAGTACATGTTCGACATGTTCAGCGTTCCGCCCGGCAAGCAAACTTGGGCCGGTTTAAAATTTTTCACCACTGGGTTTCTTTTCAACTACAGGGGGTACATTCCATATGGTATTTGCGAAACAACCCACTTGTGCGCGTGTTTGATGTAATTTCGTCTGTGTATTACATTACGAATACTTCAACGTTAAAGATCGGGTTGTATTAATTATCGAACATTTATGAGTACTGCCTATTCCAAGAAGATTATTTTAAGGGGAATTTAATGTGTCCGCCATCCAGAAGAATTTTCCAAAGAAACCTAACTTGATGTGACTATTAGACAATTCGGGCTCTTATGAATTTATTCACGAAATCTGCTAAGAGCGATTTGATGGTCCGGACCGTTTCTGTTTAATCGCCAAAGAAGTGGCAGTGTCGACGCCTCCAATGAAGTGAAGGGATTATAAAAATTCGAAAAAATGTGAATTAAAAATCACATTTTTATGAAAATAGACAGTTTGCACGGGTATTTAAAAAAAGTAAAAATAAGTAACCTTCAAATTTATTTTTAGATTTAAAGAGTTAGGTTTCTGTTTTTGCAGATGACAGTTTACAGAGCCGCTTAACTATTCACAAAATTTTTGATACCTGCGTACGATTATTATTATTTCTTTACAAATTTTTTTTTTAATTATAATATTAAACAATATTTGGGTTTTGACGTGTGTAGAACCCACCATAGCCACCCGTGCAAATATTACAAATATACAACGTTTACAAATATTTGAATGAGGGAGACGTCAGTCATTACATCTCTCACTATATGGGAAATAAACTCCGATGGTTCTTTCGAGTAACGATAACAGTGTCGGGTCGTCCACCCTGACGACTTTGAATGAGGGTCAGTTTTTGAAAATGAAGAATTTGGAAATAACCCTGCAAATATAACGATTTAACCAAGAAGTTTCAATCGTTTGTTTTAAGTTTACTACCCGTCCACCCTCTTTGGATTTAACCAAGATTCGTAAACAAACTCTCCTCATAAGATTGGTCCATGCGCGATGTCGATCTTTCAAAAGATTGAAAAATTTGTTGACAATTCTATTCTCCATATCAACAAGCTTATATTCCGTGCCCAAAGTCCAATTTGATCTAATGTATTTCGGGCACCGAACGAAAAAAAAAACAATCGCATGGACAAACCTAGTGAGAAAGTTTGGATCTTAACTTGGATTTAACGAATTTAACGAACGTACGAGGTCGTCGCACACAACAAACACCCTTACGCTAGTGCAGACTTGTAAAGACGGGCACTTAGATTCATTTCTGGGATAATCGATCATAGTCCAAAATGCAACGGCGGAGTGGTTAAGTAGTTTGGCCGCCTGTCAGAACACTGGAATTTTGACCCATGACTTTTCCTTTATTACTCATCATAATCTATTAAATGTTGTTTCATTTTCGCCTGACTTTAACAATTGTTTACATCAACTGAACCTAACAGAAAACAGAAAGACATTGACACATAAATTAATTTCCATCTCAAACTGATTTTTAAAATGGTGAATTCAAACGCCTGGATTGTGCAAGTAACGAAAAAAGCTATACTAGCAATGGAAGCTGGAAGTGTAGGAGTATTAAATCGAGGCGTGTGATATCTAACGAAAATTATACTGTACTATACAAAATTTGAGATCAGCTGATATTGATTTTGCAAATCACTAGTCCCATACTGCGCTGAATAAATTTGGTGTAAAATAACGTAACTCAAGATAAATAGGATTGACTGTTTCGCAATTTGAATTAAAGTTACTGCACAACGCTCGTTATATCGACCACCTATCCAGATCCTCGGCTAAATTGTATATCTCGCTATTATTTCAAAACCCGCAAGTTCAGCTGCAAAGAGGAGGCTATGAACCACCCTGTGTGTTTACTGTTATACACAGTAGATAAATCTATGAATGTAGATGAATAATATTTATTGGGCTGAGGTCAGGCAATGAATTCGGGGTTAATTACCGCCAGTGTTGAGTTATTTATACAAGATGTGAGATCGGCATTATCACCTCGTTTCCTCATTCACTAACACCAGATTTGACCGGATTGAGATAAGTCAGTGTAAAGTAATTAATTTACCAACTTTACTCAACTAGTATGTTTAGTCTGCTCGTGTAGAGAATTTGGCATAAAACAGTGTAACTAGTCCAATGGACTTATCAGAACCTTTCATTCATGAAATTCCCATAGTGCACAATTTATTTCTTAACGCGTGGCTAACCTACTAAAATCGGTTGAGGTCACTGGTTTAAAGAAAACACCATTTCCATTTTGTCTGTTATCTGCGAAAGTCTTAATTAGCCAACTATTTTTTTAACCTATTTCCTGGTTAATTTTGTGTTTTTTGAGAAGCTTCAGGCACATAGTGCCCACGGGACACTAGAACTGAAATGACGAATCTGGATGAATTGGGGAAAGAGCTGAATTCCTACACAAATTGGAAACAAAATGGAATTATTGAAGAAGTGTCCGGAAATGCAGGAAATGAAAACAATAGAAAAGAAGGATGGAAGAGGTACATCGGGCTCACGTTTGGATTTTTAGCAGGTGCGTAGACTACATCTTATCGGATAATATTTATTATCATAATTATTATTACGTCATATAAAATTAGCTCACAAATGGTCGGAATTTGATCACTTTATTAGAATAGCTTTGTCTTTCGAAGTTTTGATTAATAAACAAGATGTCAGACATTTGTCTTGAAAGTACAAAGTAAATCCGTTTCCAGTGGTAACTCATTCTTGGTATCACATCAAATTGTTACTTTTATAAATAAGTTGTTTTCTAATTATTTCGCAGCTCTCTTATTCAGTATCACCAATTTTGCGAATAAACTCTTGGCCAAAGGAAAGTATCACCCAATTAGTATCGCATTCTTCCGTTATCCGGTTATCATCACAGCGATTCCATTATATATTATTTATCTTCGGGTTGCTAAAAAGGAAAACGTATTTGCGGGTCTTGACCGAAAAACATGGTTATTCCTCACTGTAAGAAATCTTGAAATCTCTTATAGTAATAATTATTTATGAAGAAATACTTCAATTAATTATTACTCGCCTTCTGTAAGGAATTTTATGAAGGTTGGGTTGACTTCTCATGCATATATACTGCAGGTCTATTTATGTGTGCCAAAATTTTCAACAGTTACGTGGTTGCATAGGATTTTGTGGACTCAATCTCTTCATATTCTCCGTCAAATACCTGGATGTCGCTGATGCAGTTGTGATCACTTTCAGCACGCCGATAATGGTGACCTTGTTTGCTAGAATTTGTATCGGGGAACCCTGTGGAGTCATTCCAATCATTACTGCTTTGGTCACACTGGGTGGGGTCGTTGTTCTCACACGTCCCCCTCTCTTAACCGGGGCAGAGTCATTTGATGAAAACACTTTGGTAATCTCGTTTTTAAGTAAATCATTATTTGGATTATTATAGAAGGACTCGTATATCCTACTGTTAAATGGCAGGCCTGCGGAATCGGATAGTTTGGATAGAAATGATAGAATTGACTTGACGAACTTTTTGTAAAATGTGTAGATTGGGACGTTTTTTGCCTTTGCTTGTATGATAGCTGTCAGTTGCGCCTTTGTCATCATTCGATTTCTTCGGACAGTTCATTTCTGCCTTCCGGTTCTCTTTTTTGGATCTGTGTCGTCCATCATAGCTCTCATTGTTGGACTGACATTTGGACTTCTTGAATTCCCACGGACAACTGAAGATTGGGTGATTACAGTGGGTTCTGCTGTCGTTGTTGTTCTCGCACAATTATCAATGACTTTATCTTTGAGATACGAAGAAGCAGGTCGGAATTTTTAATTATCATGTAATTAGGAATGCCTCCTGTAGTACAGCGGATATCTGCGTATGCTCAGTCTGTTATCAGACCGGAACTGCATATCCGACTCCAAACATAAATGGCATCCCTGATGGTAATAAATAAAAAAAGTTAATTTATTGACGACTTCATGTTTTTGACAACAGGTCGTATTGCTCTAGTCCGGACTTCGGACATCGTATTTGCATTTATTCTCCAGCTTATCTTTCTAGATGTTTACCCTGATATCTTTAGGTGAGTCAGAAATTTATTCAAATTAAAAATTTTAATGTCAGCCCGTCGTAGCTTAGTGGTATATGCGGCCCCTCATCATTTCTGTGTGGAGTGTTCAATTAGTTTGGACTCACAATAAGGCCAGTCAATATAAAGGATTTTCTAAACCTGAGTCTTTTCTTAGCAATAGAGGTACCTCCCTTAGGCCTATTGGAGAGATACTAAATCTCTACAAAAATGGAAACCCTACCTTATGGGGAATAACAATTAATTCGAGTACTTTTTTTTAATTAATCAGCATTGTCGGAGCATTGATCATCATGGCGGGAATATTGGTCACTACTTACAGGAAATGGTTATCTACTCTCCAAGCAGATCACCCCGCTAGGAAGAAATACTGGTTCATGTTGAAATAATACATATCAAATACATATTAAAGATACGGTGATTTATATTAACATTTTAGCCAGTTATAAAAACCTGATTTAATTTGAATGCAGTTCACACCAAGTGGTTGGTTTCGATAGAATTATTGTAAAATCGAATTTCGAAATCCTGATTGAAATTTCTTTAATTTAAATATTTTAATAGGTAATATGACCTACTTTAACTCCCCCCCCTCTGGTTGAGTGGGCCGCTGGCCTTATGTAATATTGAACACCTTTTCAATACCGCTCCAGTAAACAATTATCTTCTATGTAAAGACCAGGAAGTGATGAACTTAACACGAATTCCCCAATAAATGTACCGTAAATCTTTCCTTACTTTATCGGAACACGAACTTCAATTTACCCCAAGCAAATAACCTAAATTGATGAACCGTCCGTAATCCCATAATTGTACCAAAATTTGTATATACCCAAATTTGATTTGGCCTTTGGCTATGTCAGTTAAGTACTTGGTCTCCTGGTATCCTGAGCCCAAGTTCATCATCATCAATATTTTAATAGGTTAATAGCATTTACCCCTATTCTCAGTAACACACGGTATGGAATAAAACAACTGGATATCAAGTGTAGCTTATGTGTGAATCCAACACCCGCAACAATGCAACAACCTGGAGGAATACATAATCTAACAAATTTAAAAATTACCAGTTATCTACAAATTATAACGTGTGTCCACGAGAAAGTACATAATTGTTTGATTATATTTTGGCGCGGTTGCAAGAAATTATGTCGGTATGTCGAAATAAATACGATTAATTGTCGATTTCTTAAAAATTGTTATACAGTTGTTTGATGATAATGGTTAATTATTTTCTGTTAGCCTGTGCTTTCTTGAATTTGACTTGGCCTTTTCAGGGTAAACGGCAACTATGTACTTATTTGATCTGTTTAGCTGGACTACTCGTTACTATTCGTTTTCTATTATACAGGGTGTACCTGAATGAAGGAGCCACCTTTTTATTTCATTACCCCGTCGAACGAATTATCCAATTCGGCCGGGACATAACGCAAAATGAAGCCAATGCACTTGAGGTATGTTCAATCATGTGCATTTTTGAGATTCTGAATCCAAGGCCATACTGGAACGGTTCAAACGGTTTACGACTTTTTTTAACATAGGCTGAGAGGGGCACAAAATTGCCAAAATTCGAGGTTTCACATGACAACCGCTGTTATAATCAACAACGGCTGTCGCTTCTTCGAATAAATTTGACCAGAAAATGATGGAGAGAGCTCAATTTTGTTTATTTCTCACCCATCTCAGCCTATGTTAAAAAAAAAGTCGTAAACCGTTTGAACCGTTCCAGTATGGCCTTGGGTTCAGAATTTCAAAAATGCACATGATTGAACATACCTCAAGTGCATTGGCTTCATTTTGCGCTATGTCCCGGCCGAATTGGATAATCCGTTCGACGGGGTAATGAAATCAAAGGTGGCTCCTTCATTCAGATTCAGGTACACCCTGTATATTGATTCTAACATTTTATTGATGATGATGATGACGATGACGATGATGATGATGATGATGATGATGGTGGTGATGATGATGATGATTATAAGTTATTACTTGTATTGTGAATGAACTGTTAACTTGAGTAATGATTAGTTGAGGTGGTGGATTTTTGCTGGAATGACGTCATAATTTGTTGAATTCATCAACCGTTGTTATGCCGAACATGAAATTACCCCTTTTCTGCACCCGTTACGATAATGTTAAAAAAGCCACCAAAGTGCTTCTGTGTGTCTGGTGGGTACCTTCAGCCATGATAGCGTTCGTAGTAATTTTTATTAATTCTGCTTGTTCTTCAGCTTCAATTCGCACCTAGCCTTATTCAGATCGGAATTGTGGGTCAAAAGTTATAGCAAAATGTAGGTGTATCCATCATTTTGGGACACCCTGTATATGATCGTGACGGTAGCAGATGGTGATATTTTTGAGTCATTGTATGTAATTGCGTGATAAATATTTTATTGTCTGATTTTGTTGAAATGGGATTCGGTTATTATAATAATAAAGATTTTCATTTTGAAGATTTGTACTTCAGTGCTAATACTAACTAACAACGTTACAGTCAGGTTAGAATTATTGATAAACTCTAAGGATTTATTTTCTCAATGTAAATGTCACACTAATTTTATTGACTTAAACCGGGCATTAACTTTATGGGTGAGTCCCACTGTCCCAATGATTTTTATTTTGATGGTTTAGGTTAAATTTATAAAGATTTCCAATCTGATCCTAACATAATTTCTTCTAGCTGCGCCAATAAATGATCATACAACTATCCAATTGAATGTGCTGAACTGCCAAATTTGAACCTGATCTTATGTTAAAAGATCGCTTATATTTGATGACCATTTTCAATTTCTTTTGTTTGACCTTAGTACTATTGTTCAATAATGGATTATTTAAGATAATTTGCTGGCTGCCACTCGCTTTTTTTCAAATGTGCAGTCAAATGTTAAATGTAAAGTAGTTCGTATGGAACCCTCTATTTTCAGGAAATAAACATTTAAAGCGCTATATTTTTAATATTCGTAATAATAGTATTGTAAGCGGAAGTTCGGATTGGACGTATTTACTTGATTCATCAACTCCAGAGCTCACAAAATATGAAAGTATCACGTTGAATTGTAAGTTGACGTCATTAAATCCGGGCACAGGAGGGCAAATAATACTGAAATCAGAAATAAAGCATTAATGTCATAATTAGTGAGAAATTCAAAACATACATTTAACCAAATCTGAAATGGTAGACGAGATTTTTTTTTTCGTGAACTCAAAGAACACACTAAATATTCACCAATTACAAGTGTCAAGGCGCCATCGCTGACGAGGAGCATATCCGCCTCCGATTTCCCTCCAATTTTTTCCTCCGAAAGACCTTCGCCGAAAACTAACCATGAGCGAGGTATTCGGACGCACCACTCAAAACTCGATTTTTTTTTAGAAGGAATCAATTTAAAAAAAACTACAGAGTCTTTGCTCTCAACATTTTAGCATGAGCTATACCAAGGTAGATTTGACAACCATTTTCTCATAAGGTAACGACATGCCCCCCAAACAAACTAGATTGAGTTTGTTACTTCAAAACTGGTTCTACTACGCTTATGGACGCCCTATCTCTCCTGTAGAACCAGTTGATGGCCTCATCGGTCGAAATGACGTTCTGAAGTGTATGCCTCCCGTACTCCCCAATTTTTTTTTTTTGGGTGGCATGTCCCCTTATGAAAAAATGGTTGTCAAATCTACTTTGGACTATACCATGAAACTTCCCCCAATACTGACCTGAATATTCAAGATTTCATAAAATATCAAAAAATGAATTTCCATGAAGCCGTTGAGATGTTCGGACTAATAAAGTAAAAGATGGAAAGCCCCATAACTTTGTATATTTGAATGTACTATCGCCTAGAAATCATTACTTCGTGCTATAATATAAAAATGAAACGCTTTACGACCAATTATTAGTTGCAAAAAATACTGTTTAATATGAAACAAGTATACAAGCCGATCTTCTGAAAAGATTCTTATAGTGCAGCCTGGTCGGTAACTTGATTCGCATATGGTGAAACGCTTATTCGACAAGCAAAAAAGGACATTATGCGTTACATAACTACAAAACAACAATAGCACAACGATGAGTGTCCTAAAATGGAAATGTTGGGAATATTACAGAACTCCAGGCACATGATTTGACTTTTGCATTGAACCACTTTATGCAATTCAGGCAGAAAGTAAAATTCGGAGTTGGATCAGACAAGAATGTTTCATCTGTCATCCAAAATATTGGAGTGTTTTTTTTTGGTTACCAGATTGACACCCACCTACGGCGGGCCTTACGTCATCCACATGTTCTTATCATTTTCCTACGAATTCTTTCCCACTAGCCAAGTGAAAATCATTGCGAATAGCTAAACTGTTCTCCATGTCTAATGCAGCAATTTGACATACAGGGTGGCCGCGAAACATCTCCCCCTATTTGAAGTTAAATATCTTTTTAACGAAACTACCGATTTGCATGGGATTTTCGCCAGATGGAAGCAATTTTTTTTGAAGAATGATTAAAATTTAATCCCTGTCATAAAATTGTAAGTTGCGATGTGAGGAAAATTAAAAGTGCAA
>JAQGCA010004471.1:0-10283 GCA_034698945.1 Protaphorura quadriocellata
TCCAGTTGTTGTTTCCGAATCGGTTGTTCCTTCCGTTCCAGTTGTTGTTTCCGAATCGGTTGTTCCTTCCGTTCCAGTTGTTGTTTCCGAATCGGTTGTTCCTTCCGTTCCAGCTGTTGTTTCCGAATCGCTTGATTCGTCCGTTCCGGCTGTTGTGTCCGAATCATTTGATTCTTCCGTTCCGGCTGTTGTATCAGAATCACCTGATTCGTCCGTTCTGGCTGTTGTGTCCAAATCGGTCGTTCCTTCCGTGGCAGCTGTTGTTTCAGAATCTCTTGGTTCCTCCGTTCCAGCTGTGGTGGCCGAATCACTTGATTCTTGCGTCGCGGTTGTGTCCGAATCACTTGATTCTTCCGTTCCAGCTGTTGTGGCCGAATCACTTGGTTCCTCCGTTGCTGCCGTTGTGTCTGAATCACTTGATTCTTCTCTTCCAGCTGTTGTGGCCGAATCACTTGGTACCTCCGTTGCTGCCGTTGTGTCTGAATCACTTGATTCTTCCGTTCCAGCTGTTGTGTCCGAATCACTTGGTTCCTCCGTTCCAGCTGTTGTGGCCGAATCACTTGTTTCCTCCGTTGCTGCCGTTGTGTCTGAATCACTTGATTCTTCCGTTCCAGCTGTTGTGCCTGATTCACTTGATTCTTCCGTTCCAGCTGTTGTGGCCGAATCACTTGGTTCCTCCGTTGCTGCCGTTGTGTCTGAATTGCTCGGTTCCTCTGTTCCAGCGGTTTCATCTGTTGGGTCGGAATTACTTTGTTCTTCGGTTGTAGAATCCGAGGACGGTTCTTCAGTCTCCGTGTTTGTTGAGTCCGTTCCTGAATTCTCTTCTGCATCTGAAATCGTTGTCGAATCAGCTGGTTCTTCTGTTCCAGAAGACTCCTCGTCATTCAAACTGCTTTTGATTTTATCAACTGAACGTGTCATGTTGAACGTGCGTATTTCTGGTTCTCCAAATGTGATTGTTCCGTTAAAATTGTTATCAGTTGTTTTTAAGTTAATGTTTTCGTCGGTTGTTGAATTTTCATTGATTTCTGACGTCTTTTGGGTTGATTTTTCTTCGTTCGATACCATTTTACGTTTAGGAATCCTGTCAGTTCCTCCTTTAACATCAGGTTTGCTGGTTGAGATATTAATATCATTAGGATCATTTATTTCAAATATTCCTGACTTGGAGAGCTGTTCCTTTATTTGTGCGAGGTATGTCGTCGGTTCTATGCGAGACCGCTCCTGTGAGATACCCATATCCGTCCAACTACCAGTTTCGAGTGTTATTCGATCAAGAATTGCCACACTGGTTGGAGTTTGCTTGAGCTCAAATAATATCACCTGTGGATGTTTGAGAAAGTCAAAAATGTAAATATATTGAGCAATTGAGCGATCGATCTTTCGATATCTGAGAGTAATAGTACAAATATAACGTGGTCAAGAACTAATTCCGAAGACGTTAACATTTTGAAAGTAATCGGCCTCACGTTAGGTAACTTGACTGGACATCACGTACTATTCAGACATTGCACATCCCAATAGTTATTATGGAATAACACATGAGCACAAACTTTGTGACATTTGATCTACCACTTTGACCACTCGACCCAATTTTCATAATTGCGGACTTATAATATTATTACCGTAAAGAATCATTCAAATTACCGAATTTTCATTTATCCCCGTTCCAGTCAAATCGAATATTTCATCCGTCCAGTTCCCAAGTTTCTTCATTGACCAAAAAATGAGTTTGTCTGGGTCATCTAATTTGAGAGTGGCATAAATCCCAGCTCCATTTCCCCTCACAAATCCTCGCAATCGAACTTTCAGAACTTTAGTATTCGTAATATTCACCCTAGTTCTTTCTGTAAACAGAGCACTCAAGTTCAACCAAACAATACATGTCGACAACTTAGTAGAAGAGCATACAGGTGTCCAAAAACCAGTGGAATTTGTATGTCCAATTATTTTATTTTTATGATCACATTTCAGTCTGTCTGATGAGAATTCACTCAATTCATGAATGTACGAGCAACTTAATTGTGACCATCCTGTGTCGTCCTCCGCGCTGTTTTCCGTGTCTAAATCAGACAGCAATCGGATGTCTATTGTTGTGACCCAACTTGACATTAAAGTAACGATGTAAAATATACCGAAATGATGTTTTGGAGACATCATTTTATGTTTTAGATATTTTTTTTATTATGGCCAAGAATTTTAGTTAACACTGTTATCAACGTTCAGATAAGGCACCACCAATCAAGATTATCTACATCCCGATAGCTGACATCGACTTGAACTCACATTACACAAACTAAAAGGATTTTCCTTACAAAGGGGTCGTACATTGTATTATTTCCTTTGCCGTTCCACAACAAACAGCTGTGGTGTTCCGACTGTGAAAGGCTTCTGCCTCCCGTTTGCTAAGAGAATAAATAATGTGTAAAAGGAAGACTGCGGAGAACTTGAATCCAAACCAGACCGAAACATAACTGTCCAGCCCTTAACTCATAGAATTCGATTGATTTGAAATCAGGTAACTTTGGATTTTAAGTTTGGATCCGGATTTAGAAAAGTGGACTTTCACTTTAGCAATGTCAAATTATTTCAGAGATAGTAAAATCGCTTTCAGGCGATGACTGATGAATGTGATAAAAAATCATGCTAGATTCAATCAATATTTAGACGGAACATGATTTATTGATTCGAGTTACCCACAAATTGATGTGCTCACCTAAAATTTATATGACGTCCATATTTGCATGTTTTTATTATTGTCAAATATTTTCAAGGGAACCGGAAAGTGGAATGCAGTTGTAATTAACGTAAGCATGTCTAGAGCATTACGTGACACAAAATAATGATACTTCTTCTCTTTCAACAACACTCTGGCGTGTGCGGAAATTGTTCTAAAAATGCTTTTAGGGTTGCCGAAAATGGATTTTGGTTTCAAATGTCGCGAGTATTTATATATTGCACAGAAACCGATTTGCGATTTATATTCGTAAAGTGCAAAGAAATGAATCGACAAATTCTGTTAGAATAAACCGCAATAAAATCCATAAACAGTAAAGCCCTGTCTTATAGAATCAGCCAAGGACAATAGTATTCTTCTTCTCATAGTCAATTACGTCAACTGAACTTCTTGATGAATTATAAGGAGTGGCCGAATTCAGAAGGATATAAAATGGTGTAGGGAAATGTGACAATCTACCGGGTGGCTCATAACTTACGCATTTGACTGGTTCTAATCGTTGTCCAATCTGTGTTGGCTAAACTCGCTCGTGATCACTTAACAGATTGATTATACGATTAATAGCTCCAATTTAATCCACTACAAAGTGTATAACTCACTTTCTACACTCTGGAGTAGCCTGAAAAGTTATGCCACGCCGGCTTCATAGAAGAGTGGTAAATAAACCGACGTATATTTTTTATTAGCTCTTCGTGTCAATAAAGGCGTAATACAAGAGATAAGAGTTATTTGTCACTCTACTTACAGAAAGAATCGACTTTATTTGACCCATTAGTCCATAAATTAGCGTACATGAATGGGAATGACTGACATATTTTTTATGGGAAATTCACAGAAATTGGAGCAGTTTAATGAAATAGTTTTCTGCGGGGTGAAATTCTTGAATGCTTACCGCTTGTTATTTTGAATTTCTTTTCAAATCGTCAATAAATTAATGTAAATTACATAATCCAGTTGCATAATTGTAAATTTTATCAGTGTTCTCTTCTATCTTTCATCGAAATCATGGTGTACCTCTTAAGGTCATGTTGCCATTGTATGCCGGGCAGCTGTTCGGGTGTCAAAATCTGATATTGGCCATATTTTTTGTCTTCTAAGAATGTTTGTGATAATTTATACACAAGATAAGTATCACTATCACACTGCCATTACATCCACGAGTACATTTACAAAATATTTTGTTTTTATTCATGGATTAAATTAATTACGTCAAAAGAGTAAAAAACAATTGAATTCATTCAATGAATAACACGTCAATTCAAAATACTACAACAAGACAATTGATGTCTATCCCTGTTAAAATCACAGACAATGGAATAGTTACAAGATTTTAATCTCAGTTTACTAGACATCAATTCAAAATATAACGGAATCGTCTCCTCATTGGATCATCTTCTGCTTTCGTCGAAATGTATTTCCTTAGTCCAGTCACGACAACTCCAAAGAGTACAATCCCACCTCCAATTGCACTGTAAATTATAATAAAATTGTGTGTCAATTAAATCGTCACAAAATTACTTGAATATGGTCGGAATGAGACAATCGATATCAGAACAGAAAATATATTAAATCATCTCATCTGATCGAACCCTTAGCAATTGCAATCCGATTTTCAAATGTTAATAAAAAATCAGAGGGCCATTATCTTATATGTATATTTACCTGAACATGGTAGGAACAACTCCCAAAACGAAAAATTGCAATATAAATCCAAATACAACATCACAAGTCCGAATTAAACTCACAGGCCCTGCCTGTTCAAATTGTGTAGCCATTATGATTGTCATTTGTCCTAAGAAGGAAACAACTGCCAATCCAACAACCAAGAGTGAATCGTAGAGTTCTTCCGGTGCTTTGAAATCATTAAAATATTGTGTGAGAGCAAATCCTTGTGTCAATCCAATCACACCAAATGCAAGAGTCATGACCGAAAAGTGAACATCCCGGATTTTCCTCGTTATGATGACGATCAATGATGCACAGACTAGGGAGCCACTTGCTAGTCCAATGCCGATCTATGGAATTCCAAACAAACAATTGGGTTTAATTATGGTGTCTGGATAATTCGAATAAATTTAAAAAAAAAGACACCCTCATTAATTGACATAGCCGTTGAGGCCGAACCAAACATCGTCGAGTATTTTTGGGTTGCTTCCCATTTGGCCTAGAGACGTACAACTTAGGTACCAAGGAAAAATCGGTGGGAAAAACCTCTTTAATGCAACCACCGGGAGTGCAAGTCCGAGGAATCAAACCCCAGCACGCAGCGAGACAGAATGGGCCAACCATACCATCATGCTGCAATGGACTTGTTACGAATAAATTTTTAGTATTTTGGTTTTCAAACGTACACGGGACAGACCTTACGGCAAATCGGAGGTCGTTAGAGTTGGCGGCATTTCTGATATAGTTTATTCGTTGAACTCGCCAACAACTTTTGTGAACGTTCTACTCCGAGAAATCTAGAAGCAGTACTTGGGCCAAATATACTTCGTGACACAATGAAAGCGTCCTGTCATCTCACAACGAGCATTTTGTCAGTGGTAAAAGGGGTAGAACCTTTACGAAGGGACACCGCAGTTCACAGATGTCATTCTGCGAAAATGCTATGCTAGTTCTGATTATGTTTTAGAACGTAACGACCGAGATTTCTGGGACACGGAATTAGGGGTCATTTTTGGTAAACCCTTGCCTTAGGCGATGAGCAGCCTCAGCGACAGTAGATACATGACAGACAATCTATCCAGAAATTGTAAAAGTAAAGTAAAAATGTTCGAAATTACCACAGCCGAAACTACTCAAATATCTGGTGTTGTAGAGTCTACAAAAAAAATCTCACATGTGTGCCTATAGCCAAATACTCAGTAAAAAATAATTGTCTATATATAAATGAAAGGATGCTCAAATTTTGAATACCATGAAAGAAGAATAATGATTTGCATGACATTGATTTCACAGAAGAGTACAATTTGAAAACAAAAAGTCATATTTTTGCGAATCATCCACATTCAACAAATGTTCTGGAATATAGTAATGGAAGATGTGCGAAAAAAAAATAATCCCCAGCTCTTCTTTTACGGTGTGATTTTATATTGTACATAGTCTGGACAAAAGTGAACGACAAAACCCAAAATTGTCTGCTTTTGTATTCGGTCCTCAATTTTAGATTAAACCAGGTGACACTAACCTTGAATTTTCTAAAATGATCAATTTTCTGAACATGCGGACTAAATTCCCGCAGGTCTTTACATATTATACATAGAATTGAAATTGTAAATTATTATAAGCGCATAGTATGATGGATTTTATTTGATTCGGTGTGGTTTGAACTTCTGAGTCATTTGTTGATTATGTACACTTTTTGTAGTCAGGATCTGTCAGTTAATACTATATTTGACTATGAACTATGAACAGATCTGGATGGGACTATCTCAACGTCAATGGTACCATACACACCTGCAGGAATTAATCCAGATCAGACTGGTATGAAACTGATGTCAAGATAAAATAGCTATGTATACAGGTAAGTTCCAAAATGAACAAATGATTTGAACTGTGCAACCGCAAATACTGCAAAAAATAGAAACAGTTGAACAAATTCAGAAACTCACCAGGACCTGTCATGATGCGGATAAATCCGGTTCACAATCTATTATTATTTGCCCAGCAACTGATCGTCAAACTATTCGTATAAGGAGTTTACTTTTTCCAATTTTTTTAGTAAAGTTCTTTTATTCAGCTCAAGAATTTCTGAAAACTGTTGTCAACATTCGGACCATATAATATCGCGTCTGGTTGTCAACATAAAGTATTTATAACGCTTTATTTCTATTACGCTTTTACGCTTTGAATACCTAAAAGATTGTGTTTCAGAGTTGAAAATCGGACACAAAGAATGAAGGACGCGGAAAATTCCATATCTGTAGCTTTTATAACAATTTTAATATAATTCTTGGACTCACCAACTTGCCCGGTTCAAAATCATCTTCACCGGTGAGTATTGGTGGATGGGCTATAAGAACAACGCCACATAAAGTCAAAATTGTCACCAAAACAGGTACAATTCCCATTGTTTCTCCCAATATAAAATGTGCAAGAATTGTGACGAGAATAGGTGAACTGTAAGTTATAACTGCCGTGTCAGCAATTGTCAAATATTCAAGGGCGTAGTAACGGAATAGTACAGCCATTCCACCGAGTGTTCCACGTACCTGTTCAATTAAAAATCAAAATCCTATTAAAATAAATTGGAAAATAAATTTTTTGGAAATATATCCTAAAACTGGAAACACAACCTTAGGATCGCGGAAGTGGACACGACAAACGTCGACTTTAGCCGTCACGGTAATATTCTACTTTAAAAATTAAATATCAAAAAATCTCACCAAAAGTCCAATTACAGTTTTCCATTTTCCATCCTTATTCATGGGCCAAACCGTATCAAAAACCGAGCGATGTGCTTTTCTCCTTTCATTGCAATCAAAAAATATTAAAAGTGGAATTGCTGGTAGCGTGACTCCAACATAACGCCAAAATGTAGAACAATTTCCATGAAAGTCATAGTCTTGTAAAACTTTTGCGATTAAAGATGCTGATGAAAACAGTAGACTTGAGACTAAAGTTAATATCATTCCAATGTAACTTCTCCATCCACCTGAGGTCGTCGGATCTTTATTTAAATCACTCATTTTACTCCCAATACTAGCTTCAGCTTCGATATCTTTTGCTGACCAAAGTTGTATTTGTGAAGGGGCATTTGGTAGTTTTAATTGAGTTTTTGTCTCAGAAACTACTACAGTGGGGTCACCCATTTTTCTGTGTATTAATTCCTGGAGTTCTTTTAAATCTTTATTTTATTTCGACGTTTTTTGGAGAACTATTGAAATTCTTAAGTCGTGTAGTTTAGTTATGCTTTAAATTTTATTTATTATTTTGAATATTTTGGGTCGAATTTTGAAAACATTACTCCAAAATCACAAAATAGGATTATGGCTAATGAATATTTTAAAGGGATATGAATTATTTGGGATACTGTCCCTGTACGCGTCTTCGTCTGAAAATGACAGTGATTTATTGACTTGTCCCCGACTTTTAAAGGTTTGTGTGTAAGGAAGAATTCGAGTATCATTTTTACTTTAAACAAATTGTATCCCCGTAGATATAGTTGATTTGGTTTGGTTTTGTAGAGTATGACAGAAAAAAAATTCCTACGTAAAGGCAAATAATAATTCAAGTTCATTCATTGTTCCCCAACCGACCATTCCAGTTAGATTAACATTCCCTCTTCGTATGATTTTCCTCAAAAATAGAATGGTTATTGTGAGCACACTTCTGGTCGAGTTAATATTACCAATACGTACATAAATAATTATTCTTCGGTCCATACCCTGCTTGTAAAGATTTCAAATTTAAAAAAGATATTCTCTCATCGCCTTAAGCGCCTGTACAGTGTGTCCCAGAGAAAACGCACCATTGTCTGATTATATTTCGTAGTTACAATAATTAGGTCTAGTAATTATTGATAAATTCTAATAGTTTATTTTATCAACGCAGATCATTAAAATAAAAATCATTGGGACAGTGGAACTCGTCCATAAAACTATACACCGAAATATAATCAAACAACGGTGCGCTATCTCTGGGACACCTTGTATATTTCTAACTCCGAAGCGCGTGACGTAATACTATTCATCTGTCAACTCTGTTACGGCGGTCAAGATTTACACATCTTTAAGTTTCAGACATAAGTCTCTAGCATAGGGTAAATTAGGTTAAAATCCACTTAGAATTTCCTCTGAGACATTTCAGATTTTTAATTTGCCCACGGTTATAGTCGGAATGTATCAAAATTTGCGACTTTATTTCGATTTGGGACTTCAAAAAGTGTGTTCTTGTTCATCCCTATGACTTTCAGGGGGTCGCACTCTAATGTAAAAACAAACAAACGCCAATAATTTCTGCCATTTTGGGTCCAAGCTCTCCCGTTTCCACCTCTGGAATGGGACATACAAGAAGGCTTCACGTGTAGTTGATTGCGGTTACAGCAATCAACTACACGTGAAGTCTTCTTGGGGACATACAGTGAGGTAGATGTTGTGAATTATTTGAAAACTTATTCTGTCGATACTACATACGATGTAACGACATTCGACAAAATCTCCATAAAATTAAGGATTGGACACTACGGAAAATATGGCATATCAGGCGCTTGAGTCGTGAAAATAATTGTAATGAATGTCTTGACGTCTTCCTTCGGCAGGAACTACAATGAACCGACGTATTTTTGATGAATTAAACATGCATTACGCAGGGAATACACAGTAAAGGAATACAGTAATGTGCAGAAGGTGTACATTATTTGACAATTAAGTTCAGTTTAACTTTAGTTGACAAAATTGTCAAAATCATACAAATTGGTATTTGGTCACATGCTGATATGACGTGTTGGACCAGGAGGGTCATAAAAATAATTTTTAAAAATTCATGACGTCTTCTCATACCAGTAATTACAACCATGTATTTGAATAATAAAGAATTATTGATAAAGTGAAGAATACAAATTTGGGAAGTCAGTGAAGCGTATAGTTTGTATTAACTAACGAACGAAACCTTTTGCCAACTCCAACGCCCAACCGTGTGGAAGAATACAAATTTGGGAAGTCAGTGAAGCGTAGTTTGTATTAACTAACGAAAGAAACCTTTTGCCAACTGCAACGCCCAACCGTGTGGAACGGCTAAAACAACCAGATTATCAATTAACAAGTCATGAAAATATATTAACCTGGTAATTGACATGTCAAAATATTAGGGTATTGAATGATACCCATGGATGGTGGTAAAAGAGATGCCAATGGAGAAAAGCAAGCAACAATCGAAATCGAACCCTCATCACACTAAAGAGCGATTTAGCAACGTCTGGGACTCTGGGAGTGCCAATATATATTACATAATACTACCGTTAATATGTCTGCACAAAATTGTGACTGCGAACCGTTATGATTACCATAAAAATCTCTGGCATTAAAAAATTACAAGTATTGTCAGCATATTCTTTAAATGAGAATTTTATATTGTTAGTTAGTGAATTAGTTTAATCTGGTCAAAAAGGGCGCCGCATACACGATATGAGAAAAGGTACACCGTTGGATTTCCTCCGTTCTTAGATATGTTGTAGACGTGGCGTTCCTCAACAACTTTTGTGCAGGTCCTACCCCAAAGTGTAACGGTTTGACCCGCTAAAAATACACACACATTTCTAGCAGCCAAACGGTAAGATTCTTTGGGGTATGACCATGACATGAAATGGTAAGTTTACTGACCACTCACTCCGTGAATTCCACGGCTAGACATACTCTAGTTTGAAATCATGCATGATTCTCTAAGGATTTTCGTTTTTGCATTTAATAGATAGAAATAATGACAGACGATACTTTCGGGCCTGTTACGGCCGAGGACTCTATAACTGCTTCTTAATGAAGGGTTAGGAAAATACTATTAACATTTCCACAATTCCATACGAAAATAACAAGTAATGTTTGTCTTGTAA
>JAQGCA010004472.1:0-10283 GCA_034698945.1 Protaphorura quadriocellata
CAAGATCAGAAATTAAATCCGATTGATAAAATTAGCGAAGAATCGAGCTTGAGCGGAGAATCAAACGAGAGAAACTTTGGAGCAATTAAAATACATAAGAATGATGACCAATTGGGTAGCGCGGCTGAAAATGACACCACGCTCGCTTTTCCAGTTGACAGTGGATACACCAAAATTCTGCTGCATAATTCAAATTCAACGCGAAGTAGTCGATTACATAACAATCACACATTTCTTCGAGAATGGGCAAGAGTTCAGTTGCATTTAATTGACAGTTAACAAGTTTTGTGTAGTCAATCCGTTTTCTGTTCAATAAATATTTTTAAATAAATAATTGAAGGAAGTTTTCTGTGAAGATGGCTGCGAACGGATTTATTTCATTTTACTGTCTATCCGTGAAATGATGAATGAATTTTTGGGTTTGCGACAAACATGACCATTCTGGAAATCAATTATAACAATATGCATATGAACCAACAATAGACTTCACAACAAAAAATTTAACTAAAATCTAAAACCAGTACATTACATTGAACATTGTTTAGGAACGGGGATTATTACATAAAAAATCAACAATTTCAAGTTTAAACGTATCGCAGTTTTTAAATTGATCAGGTGGTCAGAACAATAGGTAGTCTATAAACTGGCGGCCAAATCTACAAAACTTTTCTTTCCGGACGCTATGTTGGAGAAAAATTTGGATGTAATTTTGAAGCGGGCCGTTTGTCGTGGCTGTGCACTTCGGAGTTTGGATTGGACAAAGATTAACACATATAAGATTAAATGCAACCTTTTACTTCTAACGATTTGACCTGATTTGATTTCAACATGGAATACAGACATTAATTTGAATGTATCAATAATTTAATCGTAATTTATGAATTTTCAAATCAGTGAAATTAGTAAAAGTTTAGCAAGTTAGTTTAGCATAGTTTGAACTACACATGCTCCACCTTGTATTCTGCTTCCGATCACAAATTCAATTCTCGAGAAAGAATACTTTATTTCGTCCATTCCTGAAATTTTATTTTATTACGGCGGAACGATTAAGGTTTAGACAGTGCTACTAAAGGACAGCTATATTTCGTCACAAATATTTATAAAATGATTGTGCGAGAGGACCGTCCAAGTAGCTGACGGTCAAAAGTCAAATTAGCACAGGTAATATTAGTTTTTTGTTTAAATTGACAGTGGGAAGTTTTTTTCGAATAGCCATTACAATTTTTAGATGAACTAGATTCAAATTTCACGAATTATGGGTTTCGCAAAACATTATTGGTAAAGAGAAAGTACGGGAGAATGAAACAACGATCTTACAATGAAGGTGCTCACAAATGGACGTGGACAAGCACGATTGTGACCTTGGAATCTATAGGGCGTTCCTGGAAAAAAGCTGGATTGTTTGATTTTATTTTTGGTGCGGTAACTAGAATTTAGTATATTACAATCAGGGTAGGAATAGTTAGAAGTAATTAATATACGAATAAATATATTAAATTGAACATTTATTCAAGGTAATACAACCTTTGAATGATTGCCATTGCGTCAAAGAACGACAATATAGCTGAACTATATTACCTCTCCTGTATTGTTCACATTAATTGAAATCAAATTCTAACTGTAACATAAATTCTTGTTACAAGGCCAAAAATAAAATCAAACAATTCGACTATTTTTCAGGAACGCCGCGCATACTCGTGTCTCACTTTCCTTGTGTTGAAATATACCTTATGAATGTATGTATGGCTGCCCACAATCAATTTTAAAGTATTCGCACACCTAGAATCTGGCTACTCAATCTCTAGCGATGTAAAAATTCCTGTCCTTTGTTATGCAAACATATTGATCTCGCTTATGGTGATGCGTTTCCTGTTACCACTTTAGATCAACATAAAATAAAAGTATTGACTTCTAGCACTAATGGTTTGACTTGAATTGATTTCAACATGAAGTAACGCCGTTAAATTAAATGACAATATTTGTTCAAGTTGCCAACTTAACCGCTGAACTCAATTTCTATTTCGAATTAAATTAAGCTACAGAATGAAATAGTTTATTTTGTCCGACGTTGGATTTTGAAGGAAGACTTACTTGAAGTGAATTGAAATAATTTGAAGCATAAATGCCAGGTCAGTATTTGTAATTTGGATGCTGAATATTATGGGTTTGAGATTCTCGTAATGGGAAGGACCAATCTGACGAGCCTAATATTTTGAATGTTGAATGTATGGCGGGTCGAATTCCCGAAATGACGCCGCGTCTTAAGTTCAATTCGTTTTCCTCCTATGGCATTTTTACTAATAGTAGGAGTACCTTCTGTAGGCAAATAAATGAACCAGATCATCACCGGTGGAAAGTGCTTAACCATATTTTGTCCCAAGATATGAATTCATGATAAAACCCAATTGACACGAGATCCAATTAGAAAGAAAGTGCAACGAAGGAAGAGATAATAAATTAAACATTCCAATTCCTCGAAGATACTTTTAAGTTTGCCAAAACTAGACATGTATTTCTAATTAGATCTCCTATCAACTGGGTTCGACCACGAATTTATATTCTGGGACGAAGTGCGTGAACGCTTTTCTGGTGGTGATTTATTTCTTTTCTTTTCCCACGGAAGGTACCCATACCAATTGCATCGGAGGAACGCGTTTTTAACTTACCTAAGACGCGGCGTCACTACGAAAGCTCAAACAACATAAAGCTTTCAAAACTGTCTACATTAACTCTTAATTGAATTCCAAATAAAAATTCATTTCAACGGCTAATCTTGCAACTTGAACAAAAGTTGTTATTTAATTTAATGGCGATACTTAATGTTGAATTCAAGTCAAGTCAAACATCGAAGGTAATGTCTGTTTGAAGTGAATTGAAAAAAACATGAAGTATCGCCATTAAATTTACAAGTTGCAAGATTAGCCGTTGAAACGAATTTTTATTTCGTATTCAATTAAGAGTATATACTTCACAAGTAGAATATGCTTACAAGTAACATATGAGGAGAGACCTGGTTGAAGGAAATTGAAAGAATCGAAAGCACAAATTATCATATTGGTATTTCTAATTTGGATGCCGAATTTTCGTCCAATTTGTTACTTTTAGAATGGAATCTTTCCACTAGGACCAATCTAATTAACCCAAAATGTTGAATGTTGCATGTTGGGTTCAATTTTTTCGTAGTGACGCCGCGTCTTAGGTAAGCTAAAAACGCTTTCCTCCGATGCAATTGGTATGGGTACCTTCCGTAAGCAAAAAAAGGAACGAACTTAAAATTTCTACGTGTGAATGGCATGAGTGTCCTGGGCCTTGTTCGTCCCACATTCCCTCCACCCGCTCTCGCTCTCTTGGAGTCGGATGCCCGACACACAAGCAAAATTCAAAACAAGGTCAGTCGGTGACCTAAACCTGAAATGTGAGACAAGTGACGTTTCAATTGGCATCAGGAATCAGTGGTATGAATTTCAAAATTTTCTAGAAATATCCGCCATGACGTTCCCCTCGTTAGTGGTAGTATTCAATATATAGAGACAGAATGACGTTCTGTAGTTGCTGTTAAGTGGTTCAATTAATCCATCGCACAGTGATTATCGTTTAGAATATTCGACTATCAATTATCGCCTTCAATTGCGATTAATCATGTTACTCAGTTTAAGCGAATTATAGAAACGGGAGTGTGTAAATCCGTAGTTGCACGGACATATCTGCTGACTTATCCGTTGAATGTTATTTAAAATTACAATTCAAATAAATGATCAACTACTTCAGTTTCCTGGTTTATAGCATTGTCAAGAATCATTCCTTAACGATGTTATTTCTGGAAAGTAAATGCGGTCTAAACAAAATCGAGAGTATGGTAGCTAAGATTAACTTCAGAAATTCAAAATAATGCACTGTTGTGCCGTGAGTCAAAAATTCAATAATTTTTTCATAATATATAAATAGAATTCCAACGATGGAAGCTCCTTGTTAAACGACGGTGCGGGCCGTGCGGGGTTAGAATTTGGTAAAATTAAAAATTCGAAAATGTCTAAGTTGGCAAATTTGCATTTTGCTTTTTTCATTGCGTCTACTCAATTTTTCTTGGGAATCTTCAGTTCCATCTCGTTCTTCTTCCACACAAGTCATGTCTGATTGTTACGTAAAATATTTGATTCTAGGAATGAGACAACCCCTACTATGGAGATTCTTCCTAACCATGCTTTACGAACAACGCAGCACAGAAAATGGTATTACAAAAACAATCGGACCCGGTGGCCACCCGAGACTGTAGAGAAAGAAGCACCGCCGAATGCACCACATTCTTCAGAAACTTTCTTTGCAAGTTGTACAGACAGAAGTCCAACTTTTCATCATTCAAGAAATGATTTCGTTTAAATGCTCTATATGCACCCGAACACCAGTGATTTCAGTTTTTTCTTGTAGTTAACTTTTTCAAGTTTTCTTCGATTTTGTCTAAATTTTTAGTCTTTTGCCAACTTCGATGTATAAATTTCATGAATTTGCCAACTTCGTTTAGCGGGTCAAAATTTGGGTGAATTTAGCAAAATAACAAATTTACCAATTTTGTTTTCGCCATTCTAACATCGAATCTAAACATCACACCGCGTAATCTAAATATCAACACGGTCGTAATGTTGAGAGTTTAGTCACCAGAATTATTTAATTGATACAATGTCTATGCAGCATTTAATACGACCTATGTTATTTTTACTACTACAACTACTGCCCTATAGTCATAAGGAATTCACGTTCCACCGGAGATCCCAATATTAACGGCAAGAATACGATGTCTCATGCGAAACTCAGGGTCTATCTAAAATGTTTCCAGGATTAGTAATATTAATCGGATGAGCAGAAATGGTGTCTTCTGACAAAATCACTTTTGTAGCAATTTGTTTCTAAAAAGACTCCCAACGCCAAATATTTGTCTAAATGAAAGAAAACAGCATCTAGACATATAGTGAGAGAAGATTGTCGATCAGAATGTATGTAGTTGGGGTTGACTTCCACCTTTGAACGGTGCTAATGTAAATTCATCCGTGGGTTGAATAATTTATGCACTACAACTTAGTTTATGCCTGTCTTACTACTGTGAGTAATTAAATCGCAATTGGCCACGTCAATTGTGTAAGTGTAAGTTTCGATACAGTTACGACAATGTTTTTCAAGTAAAAAAATATAATCCTGTTATTTGAACAAGTTAATCCCGTTCGGTGGTGCCTTACCACTCTGAATCAAGGTAAAGTTGTAATACTGGATTTTAATTCTAATGATTGGTGATGAACTTGATTCGATTTCTAGTTGAAGCACCAGCATTAATTTGAAAACAGTTTTTATTCAATTTTGCAAACATAGCCGTTGAATATATTATTAATTTCGAATTCAATTATGCCAATAGGTACGTTAGTTTTGCCAATAAAACCGTATAAGAATGACCTATCAAAGCCGAATCCACAAAATTTAAACCAGGATTTCGAAATTTTAATTTAGATGCTGAATTTCCACTAATCAGCCCGAACCGGCAGGAAAACCTAACTACGCAGCTCTTTGTTATTTTATTCGATTTTACCCATTAAATGAATTCCCCTGTCGAACAATTCCGAACATTGATTCATCAGTGAGTGATTATGATTGAAACTTTCTTGGCTTGGTAAATATGGACCACATAGAGCATGGAAAGACTCGCTCTGCTAGATTTACCTGCGTTTTGAATATGTTATAGCCAAACCTGTTCAACTTTCATGAAGGTTTCAACCCGAAAAGTCGAACCATTCGGCGACTAGAAATATACGGGAGTACGTACTACGCCCAGGGCGGATTAAACTACCATGAGCGGAATATTCCTTAGGCCAAATGTTGAGCAATCGCATTATAACAGAGAAATGCGTACATGGATTGTACTATCGTTAATGTCCGTTTAAAGCCTACTGTAATAAATACCGTACGCTTGATAAAACGAATTTTAATTTTCTGTCCGGAGTCTGAACAAAATACCGAACTTAGAATAAACTATTCAAATTTCCACCACATCAATTCAAATGTCACGTCACGACGGGCCTTCGTCATAAACGCAAACTTATTCGACGAATTAAATTTAAGTTTTTAATCGATTCAATTGTACAACACTCCAAAAAAGGTTCCAAATTCCAAATGTTGGTAGCTCGCCATGTCGCTATACCATATGTCTAAAAGGAAGTATGGTGGTCTAGCAATCGGATAATCGCAATCCTAGTGGAAATATAACTGAAATTTTAAGGTAGATCAGAGATAGTATCCGAGTTCGGGGTCTGTATAATCCCAATCCAAATTTGAATTCAAAATCTCCATCTCGAAATAGTCGGAATTGACTGGATTAATCTCACTGGTGCCATAAAACTCAGAACACAAGGATGGAAAGATTCCCCTCAATTCTAATAATTTTAATTTCAATCAGTACTGATATTTATTCGAACAGCATTTTGAACTTGTGGCCACAGAATCAGTAGAATTGTAATACTTAATTTGCAGATCAGTAAAATTGGGTTTGAACTATAACTATAGGTTTGACAACTCTACTTTCCTTCACAGAATAAATGCTCCATGCCAGTCTCTCGTGACTCGATACTCTTTAGTCCAGTCCTGACATTTTATTTTATTACGCTGGAATTATTAAGGTTTGGATAGTACTATTAAAGGACAGCTGTTGCGATTTTATTTGGAGTCATCATTAATATTTTAAAATAGTATTGCACGAGCAGACAGCCTCAGGAGAATCGACGGTTTCAAGGTTAGAGTATTAAATACAATAGACATTTTGTTATATTCTCTACGGTTTCAAGTCAAATGAGAGCACAATCAATAGTGAATGTATTGTTTATATTGGTTAAGATAAATAAATAGATTCTCCGCTGTAATTTTTAAACTCTCCACCTTTGAAAGGAACAAATTTCCGACGGTCAAACGAAATATGAAGTGCATGAATTGAACGGGAAGTTTTTGACCTAATAGGTCGTATTTCAAACATTGATGTACACATCGGAGACACCTAATTCTCATTGTGATAGTGTGTACTAACGGATAATAACAACTCGTTGGGGCACGACACCTGTAGAGGAGAGCGTAGTCGGGGTGCCTTGATATTGACATTAGAATTGCGATTTTGATGTCTAGATGATTTAATTCAAAAGTCTCCATTATTGTATTTCGCAGGACATTACTGAGAAACAAAAAGTACGGGAGAAGGAAACAGCTTTGTCCAGATAAATACCATTTTGAATATTCTTATTCATCGACGAGAAAATTGAAGTAATTATTTTCTGAAATTGTCACGGAACTACGTTGGCAGATTTTAAAGTCTTGTGGAAGTACATATAACTGCGAACTAGAATGTTGATAACATTCTCTGATTTCGGCAACACGAGTAGATCGTTAGGTCCAAGTTTTTAGCACAAACGGAAGTGTCGGACAGAAATAATTCTTTTTAGACATCCACTTTTTTTCTGATGGTGGATTAACGGCCGCGTCAGCCGTTGTGGCATTTATTATACTCGGGTTGTTCGGCACGGCCGTTGTGGAGAAAGACAGTCTCGATTATGGTGACGGTGCAATCCTTAGAGCACTAATATAATATAGCCTTTATATATTACCTACTCTAAGATGGAATAAGTGAGTCTAGCAAGGATTTCTGGGGAAAGGTCAAGGATCTTTACAGGATTATCACGATTTATGGCAGTGAAATCCAATAATAGCTCAACGAGTTTTAGCTCTAAAAATTTTAAACTCGGTAAAATTGATCATGATTATGAACCGACCAGATTATCTTAGAAATGTTATAATTTGAAAGTAAGTGAAATATCGAATTATATCTGAAAAGTGTGTAAAGAATTTTTCCAGAGCTTACATTTCTTTAAGACGCACCGCACAAGGGTTAAAAATAATCCGAGGTAATTTCTTCGAAATGTACGATGTACAGGATGATCAGTCGTGTTGGATGTTGTCGAAACCTTGTTACACACGGTTGTGATTTTTTTTTATTTTATTCTCAGGGTATTGATGAATGAATTGTTTGGTCTGCGAAGAACAAAACTTTTCTGGAAATGTCAACATTCAACCGGTCCTGTGTAGTGCCACACCCACTTTCGTAAACGTACGTAAGTGGGTGAGGCACTACACAGGACTGGTCATTATGTTATAACTTAAGTAGAACCATATAAGCAATTTTAAAAAGAATTTATAAGAACCAACAATACACAAATCACAGAAAAATAAAAACAAAATCGAACATATTGGATATTGTTTAGAGACGGGTAACATTATAAACAAAAAATCTACAATTTCAATCTAAATCGTACATATTGTAGCTGTTAGATTGGTCAGAACTGGACGTAGTCCTTAAGCGCGGGGCTACATAAACACGGATTCCGAGGTTGGAGAAAAACTTTGATGTTATTTTGAAGCGGACCGTGTGTCCTGGCTGTGTACTTCGGAGTTTAATTTGAACAAAGATTAACACTCAAGATTAAAATTTTACCTTTTAATTCTAACGATTTGATGTGATTTGATTTCAACCTGAAGTACCGCCATTAAATTAAACAATAATTTTTGTACAAGTTGGAAGCTTAGCCCTTGAATCCAATTTTAATTTAGAGTTCAATTAAATAAACATTTTACTAAGTTGGGTAGACTTTGGAGCGCATTTTAGGAAGAGCTTGAAGTGAATTAAAATAATTTAAAACATAAATAACAGGTCGGCATTTCTAATTTGGATGCTGACTATGAATCAATCTGACGAGCCCAATATGTATTTTGAAAGTTGGACGTATGGCGGTGTGATGCTGCGTCTTTTCAATACGCTTTCCTCCGACGGAATTTTTGCTAATGGTAAGGGTACCTTCCGTAGGCTAAAAGAAAATGAACTAAATCACTACCGGGTGAAACTGGCCATATTTGGCGAACTCTTAATTATCTTCGAGCTTGAGGAATTTGAACGTTTAATTTAGTTTCGTCTTCTTCTTGATGTTGCACTTTCTTCTTGAAATGAAACATGTTTATAGCTTGATTGTGACATCGGAATCCATGCTGGTGTCTCACTTAACCTATATGTATTTGATTGTACTGTATGGTTGTCAGCAAATAAATTATAAATAATTCGTACACTTAGAATCTGTCTTTTCAAACTTGTCTCATGTCGCGCAATGTTAAACTTATTGCTCACTCTTATGTGAACATATTTGTACCACTTAGTGGTTGTTTATCACTCTAGAATTGCACTTAGGATTAAAATATTGACTTTATGGTTTGACTTGAGTTCATTTCAACATGAAGTGCTGACAATAATTTGAATAACAATTTTTGTTCAAGTTGCAAGTTTAGCCGTTGAATTAAATTTTTGTTTGGAATTCAATTAAGTCAAACTATTGCATTAGTTAGTTGATTCTGTATGCCTAGGTTTATCTGTTTGAAGCGGATTGAAAGCATAAATATAAAGTCGGTATTTCTAATTTGGATGCTGAATCCATTTAGCTTGTTACTTTCAGAATGGGGTCAATTTAATTAGCCCAAAAAGGCTAAATGTTGATACCAGTTACTAATGTGAACATTAGTATACTGGTAAATAAAATGTACGGGAGAAAGAAACAACGGTTTTACAATGAAGGTGGTCACAAAAGCATTATTGCGATATTGCAATCCATGAATCCATGCTAGTGTCTCTTTTTTTGTAGTTGAATGTACTGTCTAGTCGACAGCAATGAAATTTTAAAGAATTCATACGCGAACAATCTCTCTATTCACACTTGTCCGATCTCTCGCAATATAAAAATCTTTGTCATCGGTTATGTTGGTAGTTTACCACCCTAGATCAACATATGATGTAAACATTGGTTTCTAGCACTAATTGTTTATGAAGTACCGCCATTAAATTAAATAAAGTTTGCAAACTTAGCAGTTTGATTGAATTATTATTTCAAATTTAATTAAGAGAAACTTAATAAAAGTTAATTTTCACCGCTCGTATTTCAAGAGAGACCTGCCTGAAACGAATTAAAAGCAAAAATACCATGCCGGTATTTCTAATTTAATTTCTGAATTTTCGTTCAGTTTGTTTAGCTTAACGCTAGGATCAATCTAATTAGCTCAAAACGTAGAATGTTTGTTATGTTTAGGCTCAATTTTTGCAGTGATGCCGTAGGTAAGTTAAAAACGCTTTCCTCTGATGCAATTGGTATGGGCAGAGCCGAAGCTAGGAATGGGCAAGTCCGGGCATCCGCCCAAGGGCGCGAGCTGATGGGGGCGCAAAAAAA
>JAQGCA010004473.1:0-10283 GCA_034698945.1 Protaphorura quadriocellata
TTGCAATATGAAAACTTATAAACTGCCAAAATCGGAAACATTAATAAATTTATATCTTAGTTCATCAAAGAAGAAAAGAGAAAATACAGCTAAATCATCAAAATGTGTACACACCGATTATACCCGGTTTTATGCGCTGGGTTAGAATCAAGTCAATCCTCTCCTCGATGTTCTCCCCTTTGTTAACTGAGCGTTAACAAGATCTTACTCTGTTAACTGATCGTTAACGGGATCTCACTTTGTCAACTGTGAGTTGACAGATTTTTATTTTTGTCAACTGAAGATTCAATTTTTCCCCATGAAAATATCCGAACCGAATTTACAAGGTAACTATTTTACATGTTTTGTAGTAGAATTTTGTACTTATCTGAAGGGTTGGAATTTGGTTGACTCAATCATGACATCAGTCTGGCATCAGTATGGTTTTGTTCACTGCATTCCATGACTCCAATACGTTTCTTATGATAATCTTGAATTGCAAATCGTCTGGTAAGAAAGTAGTACTTAGACTGGTCCGGCTGTTTTCGGTTGTTAGGTCCAATCTTCGTCCGATATTCTTTCAATCTTCATCAGATATTCGTCCAATCTTCGTCCGATCATCGATTGTTGCCAGTATAGCCTGTTGAATTGCCGCGACGCTAACCAGCAAATGGTAGTATTAGTGATGACTTCGTCTTTGACTTCATTGATTTTGACTCCACTCAGTTGACGCCACTCGAAACTTTTTGACTTCACCCTTAACTTGACTTCAAAGTATTTGACCGGTTAAACCAACCGCACCTCCACCATTTTTGTGAGGCCTCGCTCCCTTTAAAGTAATAAGGGAGTCCTCAACTTTCAGTACGGGGTTCGTTGTAGTCAAATTACTAATCTTTGAATGTGAAGATCCAAAGACAGATATGAGGGGTGTGATAATAATTAGACTGAATGATTAGACCGAAGTTGGTTCATTTAATTTGTATTTGGTGTTGTGCATACAAGTTACAGATTTAAGTAGATAAAATCCCTGCAGGAGATTTAGAGTCGGATGTTAGACTAAAGTTTTTTGCCTCTGACCGAAGTCTGGGCTCTTTAGAGTAGATGTTAGACTCGTGAGTCTGATGGTACGACTGACTAACAAACTGTTAGTTCGCCAAACTTATACTTAGAAAACACTGGTTCCAGGTTCTAATAATATTCATCGAAGATATTTGTGAACATGCAAACCAGTTTTGCAGACCTTTTAAGTCTTGGTATCAGACTACATTACCTTACATGTTCAGTGTAACACACAACTGACTTATTGATCTTATATTTACCAGAAGATGATTTTGGCAGGGTTTAACCCCTGACACAAAGGTTATGCGTGACCCTGTAGATCTGACGATCGGGGTTGAATCCCAGAGATGAACATAGTGGGTGTGTACCTTATATTTGCGTAACCATTTTATTCTACGAATAAGGTAATGTAAGGAAATATGTTTATATATTCGTAGGGAAAATCGGTTTTCTCGCCATTTTTCTTTTCAAAATGCATATCACTCGATTTCTTGAATATTACTTGTTAATCAGATAGGCAACTATTTTGAAATTAAATAAGAAATTCTATTAGATTTTCTTACCCGAAATAGAAACAGGAATGTGATTTCAAATATTGGTAGAAAATATAATTTTTGAGTTGAGTGTGATCTTCTGAGTTTTTAGACATTTCTTCTGATATTCTTGGTTTGGTTTTCAATAATGTGGACAGTATAGTCCAAAGAATATTCATTGGGAACTCAGAGTTTCCAATTAATATTATTTGGACTATCTGTGAGGAACAATGAAGGAATTGGCTCTATTTATCTTGTCAAAACTGGCTGCTGAAGGGAAAGGGAAATCAGACACATCTGTTCTCCAATTTCACACTGAATCCAGGTGAATTGGCATAGAATTGTAATTAACAATACACTGGCCTGATTGCACTGCATTGCTAAAGTATACTATAGTATTTCTACACTTGGCTCTAGTGAAATTGAGTAAAAGAGGAATCGGAACAAATTATGGATAGTAATTGACCTGGCTTTCGTAGAATTGTAATACTATAGCCGCCTCAGCACAGCTTTCGAAAATAATTGTTTTCAGGTTAATTAGTTCTCATTGTTTGAAGGAAAACGAATTTATGATAAATCAATAATATCGTCCCACATCTCTCAATATGTTAATAAAAGAAAATTGTGATCCTCGTCCATGAGGCAAGACTTTATTTTCAGTACTTTCTTTTAATGTTGCGAAAAAATCAATCTTGTGTTGGTTAACTTGTTTCTACATATTTCCAACATTTTCGCCACCATGAAGCTGAATGTGTCGAAGAAATATTATGTAGTAGAAGTGTTCGAAATGTCATAAATCGCAAAGATCAGACACGAAAAAATAATAATTGTATATAGGAACTCGGGACATAAAAAATGTACAACGGTCTTTCTGCATGGAACCCCACCGCCATAGACCACTTTTAATTGTTACTCTAAACTTAGTTTTACATCCGGCACCTATAATGTTTTACTGTCATATATTATGGATAAATTGTTTATTCAATGTATTCAAGAAGCTCCATATTTTTTCGAATGCTCCGTAGTTGTTTCCAATTCGTATAAAGCATTCTAATTTAAGCATTTGGAACGGACATCTACGTTTGAACTAATTGTAATACGAGATCTGGATAATTAGAACTTTGAAATGTAAGGCTTCGAGTTGAGTTCACAGAAAATTCAGTATTTGTATGTCAAGAACTGTGTCTAGATGTTAAGGAGTTGATCAGGTAGCTTGTCACTTGTCACTCACAACTTTTCCGGTCCCGGTGGGGTTTCTCCTCATTTTAGCTTTACTCTGAATTTCTAGGTTTTGAGTCGCACGTGTAATTTATTTAGCATGTGGACTTTACTTCTGCTATGGCTTATAAAATCCGCCCCTTCCGTCTGTTCGTCTGTCACGCACCCCTTTGTGCTTCCACGTTTCTGATTTCAAAACTACCGTTCGGAACAAATAGAAAGAAGTAAGCAGTGACGGCTGGATGGTCAGAATCCTGCATTACTCAGACCATTCATTAAGCCATGCTTTTCTCGCGAAACATTACCAAAAGCGTATTCCAATGATTACAAGTATTATTGTCAACATGAACAAGTAAACCGTTTATCATTCACAAAACAGGTTACGAAATTATGATGCCCTTTGATATTTTATTGAACTGCTGCCAAAAAAGGTAACGTGTGATGTGAGATGCCAGGAGTTCATATGTTGACATGGGTCAGAGGAGTTGCATTTTCACATGGACAGAAAAAGAAACACAATTCGGTCACGTCATGTTTAATTAAGTGGAAGTCTTCCGTTATAACTTCAGTCTACACATCCACAGGCTAGACTAGTACCATTTCTCCCAGAAATACTTTCTCTGGCGGTGAAAGTTTCGGCTACCCGGTTTGGTTTCGACGAGTAAAAATGAAACTTATTTTCCTTTTTTCCTTCGACTCTTGGGATTGAGGAGTCCTTGAACTGAAATGCTATTGAACGGATTTCTCATCATTGGACTTGACGGTCTCATTCCTCCTCTGTCACTCCACTGAGGTAGTCGCAACTCAATTCCTTTTCTGAGTCTTTCCACACAGCCTTACCTCCCACTCCATAGCCTTAACCTAAAAACAAGGCAAAGGCAATCAGCAATCGGGACATTTTTTGTATTGTCAAAAGCAACTTGGACTTTGGACCACTCACTCAATCAGAATCGTGAAGCATCGATCAGTTAACTAACCTCTTTTAATTCATACTACTATTTTAAAAAAAATTATGACTAAAGTGGAGAGGACTAAAATTAAGGATTATCTTTATCTTTATGGTAATTTTAAGCTCGTTTAAGATTGAGTAAATAGACAGGGAAAATTTAGATCTTCACAAACGTGCCGATCGGTACTTTTTGTGAATTTTGTGAAGTTATTCACACTACTGATAGTGATCCTTACGATGAAAATACAATTGAGGAAAATTGTCGTATATTGCAAAGAGAGAGGTAACGCATTTTTAGAGATTCATAAATATCTTGATGAGGTTCCCGACACTGATCACCAGCCACGACGGAACTGAGGATAGGGATATGAAGAGACGTTTTGATATTATAGGAGAATTTGTTGATTGCTTCGAATATTTTTATGAAATTAATATTGATGATTTACCGGTTTGTCATAACTGCGACGAAAACATAGAAAGTTATGGCAGTGTTATTATGTATAAAGAACAAGGTACACATTTTACCTCAAGTATGACAAAGTTATGGAAAACTAGTTAGAAGATGACGAGACTGGTGTGTTGCAATGTAAATATTGTTTCAACCATTTCCATAGAAGGAATTGTACATTTTCCATGACAGACGAGGCATATTGGAATTTTACTAGACACAGATCGTGGACATGTGCGATGTGTACCCCTATTTTTAAGCCCATGAAAAAGGAAAAGAAAAATGTTCAGAGACAGTGTAATTTTCTTGTTAATTCATTTGTTGAAAAATTGTTCTCCTTACTGTCAAAAATAAGTAAGGTCATGAACTTGGAACCTGACATTGAAAATACGTACTTTGTCCTTCATATGGAAAAGTCAGTAATGGAATGGTTGATTAGATTGTTGTTATCTTATCGTTACATTGGTTATGTCTCGGAACGAAATTGGTTTGGTTTTAACTAATGGATTTATTGACTAATGGAATTTGTCAATAATTTCAATGTTAGTTTTCAATGTAATTTCAAGGTTTAGGTTAATGAAATGAAATCTTAGTACTAGAAATAGTGTTTAAGCTCTAGCAAATATTTCTCTGGTAATTTATTACCAAAATCTTCTTCGTCACTGTGTGACACTCACCGATGGATCAATGGGATTTATTCTTGTTGTTCTGATGAATGTTGTGCTTTGATATGTGAATAAACAAATCTGAAAGTCTGCATAAAACTACAGAATTTCTGACTAGCAACATCTATCGTATACAAATAGGGAGGAGCACTGTTTGGATGTCGGTCTGTCCATGTGTCCTCTACCACCATCGGAACTACTGGACGAATTTTCATAGTGACAGCTTAAACTTTTCAGGAGACCAATACGAATAGTACAGGCTATGTTGATTTGACCTATGACCTCTGACTTGGACAGGTGATCTTATTAATATGTCAAAACGATAACCGCAACATTTCAGATAACGCGAAAGATGTGCAACATTTGCAAGTATGGTTAACTGTATACAGGATTCTGGAAGTAATTCTTCGGATTAGAACGACGGACGAATTTCTCTCAAACTTTTAACTATTCTGTGTAAATTGCCGATCGGGAATCGAAACGTCACAAAGACATGATCTGAATTACATGGCTGTCACTTTTTAGGTTCAGAAGTCATTCTAATCTACACTATTCCTGATTCTGACAGTTCCCAGAGATGCATGTAAAATGTCAGCTGTCAGTGCTGTTACTGTGAGAATTTATTGGCTCCTGAATTATATCTGCTTCTTTCTAATGTACGAATACTAAGTGAAAGGTACACTTCTTTAAAGTCAGGAATTGTTATCTAGCCGATTACATTTCATTATAGAATCGGAAACGAACTGCCAAAGCCAAACACGATATCTGATTTTATTTTATATGAGCCGGTTTGTTGTAACTGACTCCCGGTAGAAATAGGCGATAAGCCATCATTGGGCTAAGGATAAAAAACCGTGACAACTTCACAATTCGTTTACTGTGCAAGCTCATACTGAAAACGGAAAAGTATTCAAGGTTGATGATGAATGAAAGAAAATTCCTGGCGCATACTAATAGTTCTGATTTTTTATTTATATTCCCATCATCTGTTTCAAGGAGGGAGAGAGCCCCCTACTCTGCTATCCACGTTCACGAACATACTACACCCAGTGTACTTTTAACCTTGATTACTTTCTCCAGACTTTCTCCAGACACCACAATCGTCACGACGGGCTTTCGAACATGCGATACACCCTCTATGGATGAGACAAGTTTAAGCTTCATTTCGCCTATACAGAAGAACTAGAAGATTAAGAGTTGCTTTCTAAAGAGCCGAAGGGTTGAAAAGTCTACCCCACTCGTGCAATACTGGAAATCCTGAAGTGGATCCTCTCAACTAATTTCTTTCTACCAACGAATCCTTGCTCTAATTTTATCTCGCTATGCTTGGACAGTTGGGTTGAACTTTTTGGTGCTACAACAAAAAAGGAAGGTTAATGCGGGTTTTGTAATTTGAACTAATTGAATTTACAGACTAAGTGTATAGAATAAGTGGGCAGATTTTATGTTAACAATAGAAAAAATAATCAATAATTACAAGTACTAAATGTTTGTTTTATTAAATACAAAGTGATGCGCGATTTATTTGAGATTTTTAGTACTATTATTTTAATCTACGTAATTGTGATAATTGGTTTGTCTTTGATTCTTTTTATTTCTGTCAATAAAAGTACAGAGGAAGCTCAACATACAAAGTACGATTTATTTGGATACAATAATTTCAGCATGTCAAATGCAATAACAAAAGGAACATAATTTTGTGAATTTCGAAAGCATTAAGTTAGGGGAAAATGATCCAGAAAATGTTACTCTTCAAAGTGCGTTTTCTGATTTTGAGGACGTCCGTCTTCCAAACAAATAAACAAAACCATTTCCTATATGAATTTTCTTATGCCGACAAAAACTTTCACGGAACGTTAATTCACCCAGATCCGGATTAGTGACATGGAAATTGAACAAATTTCTTGACAGTATCCTGACCCAGTACAAAGTCGCACACAATCAGTTGACTTCTTTTCTGTCAAGTACGTAATATGGGGTCTGGTAGAAAAAAAGTGGAATATATAATTTGGAGGATAGTTTTGCGCAATAATATCTCATGGTCAGTGTTTTATCGATTGCCAGGGTCGTTTCTAAAGGCACATGTCCTGTCGTAGAGAATATTATAATCTCCTCTTTCTAGTTATGAACCACCCCGTACGACTTTGTCCAGTTGAACCATTTATTTTCTTTATTGAAGAAGGAAGCTCCGCCTCATTATTTTTTTTGTGAAACAAAAAATTGGAAATAGGACGCTGAAAACAAACATGAAGACAAAAACTCTCTTCTGGTGAAAATAGGACAATCTCACAAGGAAATTAGTATCATTACTGTCAACAACACCATGGAATGTAGGAAAAAGCTCGACTTGAAAAACATCGTGTTTCGGAGTCATCCAATTTGTCATGTCCTAGTTTTTATTTTCTTCCAAAATGTGTTGACGCGTTCTGTCAAAAAAATGTCGACTGAAGCAAAAGAATTTGACAAGAATGGTCAAAATACTTGAGGAAATACTGAGTATTTGTTATAGAACAAAATACGCCAACACACGAAATACAAAATACAGTGATTTAAAATACTAGCTGTATTTTTCGAACCGAAATAAAAAATACTTATAGTTTCAAACTACGGTTTCAAAATACACTGCATAAATAGCGAACATGAGCTAGTTGCTAGTTTCTAATAATTCCAATCCGAAGATTAGAGAGGACGACGAATCTCCAAACGATTGAAGATTTCCCCCATCCAAAGCTGAGATCTCTTCAAAAAAAAAATTCTTTTGTTTCTTGTTTCAAATTTTTTTTCACGATTCGATCTCTAAAAGAGTCACAAAGAACTCCGTATTTTTCTTGCACATGCTCCAACTCTGACTCGTATGACAAGCACTCCAAACAATTGTTCTAGGGCAAAATCTCATGTTTGGTGTTTAAACTTTTTCAACGTGAGAAAAATTGAAGTTCTTTTCTTAACAGTTGAATCGAAAGTTAAAAATTTCTTGCACTCCACTGATCTAATTCCAGTTTCAATATTTAATTTAGAATCCAAAAGTTTCAAGACAGACAGGAATTCTTGACTTCTTTTAACTTCCAGTGACGTTTCAATTCAAGTAATGAAGTAATCAAACAAAGTTTTCAAAAAGACGCTACTTGTCAAATCTCTGACAAGTTTTGTCTAGTTTTAATTGAAAAAAGAATGTTTGGTGGATTGGGATTTGTAGAAATAGATAGATGTTCAGAATTGTACCCTACTCATTAGAATTTTGATTTTGAATTAATTGAATCGCACTCATTGTATGAATTAATATTGGCCTGTATAAGGAATGGAAACTTTAGGATAACGATATTAAGAGGCTATTACGAATATACGTACGAGATATGACTAAAAATAATTCAAAACACTAAAATCTAATTCATGGCACATTTTGTGTATTTGAAATTTGAATCTGTTTTACTATATTCGATAGTTCTCGGAAAGAACACAAAAATTTTGAAAAATCTCCAGAGGACAACCCTGCGAATAGTAGAAATATTATTTTGTCATTTGAATCGAAATTGGGTCAACAAGTCAACGTTGACTGTCAAGATTCCTGGATTTCTTTGTTCCAGTTCTATACTCCATACTCTTCTTCCCGACCAATATGTCATGTTGGCAATCAGCCCATTCGAAACTTACGGATCGTAAAAGAAATCGAAGGTCAAAAAATGCTTCCGAACAAATTCCAGTTTCAACATTTACCTTTGGATTCAAAGTTATCTAAGGAATGATGGAACGTCAATACGGCGTGTCTCTGAGTAAAACTTTACAGACTTTCAGAATTTGTGTCTGCTTCCTTTTCTTCAGACACCGTTCCGAATCAATTTCTTTTGTTTTTGAGAAACAATTGAAAAAAGTTGGGTACGAATTGCTATGGAGGTGATCAGGATGTATTTTATTTTGACACCTAATTTAATTTGAATTCCAATAATTAAACATAGTTTTAGAAAGACACTCCTCATGACTCTGACATGCTTTGTGTAAGTTTTAATCAGAAAAAAGACTTCAGGTGAATTGTGTCATGAGAAGTCCAGAACGATATAACTCGATTAAAGTTCTGATGTACGTACTAGTTATGAAATAATTGAATCTTAGCCATTGTACAAATTTAATGAAACAAATTTTTGGGAAAGGCTCCATACCAGAAATAACACTAACCTATCATGATCATGTGTCACCATGTGTGAAACATTTAGATTGCTGCAAGAATCGTACCACTTTTTACGCGACTCAGTTAATGTGAAACTAGGGCTTCCAGACGTCCCGGTTTGCCCGGGATCGTCCCGGTTTTGAGAGCCTGTCCCGGCGTCCCGGTTTTGAAAATTGCAGTGTGATTATTCCAATCTCTTGATGAAATTATGGAAAATAATATCGAACAGTTGGAATCATTTGTGAGGAATTGTGCCAGAACGTGCGTGTCAATGGTTCTGGACATAGGCAACAATGCCGATCGCATAGTATCAATCCTAGAAGAGCGCTCTCCTGATGTTTCATCCGTTGAGGGACTGCTGGTCGTCTTTCGGGATATGAAGCCCTATCTCTTGGATTGTGGGTCAAAGTTGAACGTTTTGAAAATGATTTGTGAGACAGAAACATTAGAATCTGATTTTGCTGCTGTTGAGAGGGAGTTCTCTATTTTATGGGGCAAGCGTCAGAACATGCATTCTGACACGATCCGTGATTTGACTTCAATCGTAAGATTAATGTACTTACAGTAACCGGTGTCGTACTATGATTAAATGGTATTTCTTCTTCAGAATGAATGTGGAATCTACATAAGTGCGAAGAAAGAATTTGCTCTGCCATGCGGTCACATGCTCTGCAATAACTGTTTGTCCCGAATTGGCTGGTATGATGGCGTGCGCCCAAGAATTCCATGCCCTTTTTGCAAGAAACCAATTGCCAAGCCTATTCGTCTATTCTTTTAACTGGAACAGCGCTGCTCTTTTTGATTTCGAATTTGAACTTCAATTTGCTAATTTTACTTATTTTTTACATTCAATAAAATATACCGTCTAATCTATCTTTAATACTTTCATCAGTAACTCTTTTCTTTATTCACTCTAACTTACAACATAGTACTGTTCAAACAACAAATGTTATATGCTTACATACTTCCAAAACCGGCGTGCCCAAATTGTACAAGAATATCCATGTTTCGGTTTACATCAGCCTTGGTATACGTACTAGGGATATCTAGTTGGTTAAAACAAGTGTGGACGCTGAACTCAATATCGTTTTCGATATTTACCTTCAGAGGGGAATCCGGTAAAATTGGCCAGCCAATCCAGGCGCAAAGTAATTTCTGGATTCCTTGTGTCACTGCAAATATCAATCAATCAATCAATCAATCAATAGGAGTTTATTGTCCAATTCGGTCGTAACCCATACAGACATTTCACATAATAACAAAATTTAGA
>JAQGCA010004474.1:0-10282 GCA_034698945.1 Protaphorura quadriocellata
TTAATTTCTGAATAGCCACCTCCATTTACGTCGAAATATCTCCACGCCACAGGAATTGTCTGGTTCAATACATTTCTGCAAAATAGAATGTATACCATATTTATCTCCATAAGCAAGCCTTGACCTCTAGAACGGTCAGAACACACGTCCTCCGCCACCGACTCAACTAGTTTATATGTTATGTTAGAATGAAATAATGAGTATTCCAAATGACGTGAACCTCGAATTCTTCAAGGATCACTTTGTTTACCCCCTAATATATTGAGATAACTTTTTACTCGGCTGTGTCAAAACTTCATCGGGCATGTAGGGAGACGCCAGATCATAGCGTTGCATCGATTGTAACACATCAACTTATGAACCAGGGGATCAATTAGAACGGTAGTCTGGCGTCTGAATGAGTTAAATCGATTTTTTCATTGAAGCGGATTCACCAGTTTAGCCATTGTTGAATATTAAAATTCAACGAGAAACTATACAATTCGACCAAACACAATATCTTCAAAACCCCTGGCTCCGTCTCCATTACAGGAGACATTTAATTTTAAACTTACCGGTAAATGAAAAAAAACTAATTTATTATGTATGTATGCTGTTATTTGATTTTCAGTACAGGAAAAGTTGTAAATCGCAAGATTTCTGTATATTCTGTTTTATGGGGTTCTGGAGTACCGGGATTTTAAGCGATCCGGAAAGAAGAATCCGACGTTTTTCACGGTATTCCGCCTGAATAGCCTTGAATACTTCAAAATTTCGAAAAACAAACTTCGCCACCACATTCGTATGTGTCTCCTGAAATTTTCATTCGACAATTTTTAGGCAAGTCGATTTTGCCTCGATATGTTCGGATGTTTTAATGAAAAGTGAGATTCTGGGGAAAATCGATTTGCTCAGAAATTGTCGAACCATGGCTTAAACTATCCAGGAGTAATATACGAATGTGGTGGTAAAGTTTTGTTTACAAAATTATGAAGTTTTCAAGGTTATTCAGGCGGAAGACCACGAAAACATGCCGGAGAACCCGACTTTCTATCTTTCACCACTCGCCGCGCGCAAGCGCGTTTTCAGATGGCACTAAGATATTTTGTGTGAGATCCCATTTGAGCTGATATTTCCAACGAGATATTCCACTTGATTGTACCTATTATGGTCCTTGAGATAGACGGGGGACAATGTATATTAATCGCACTGTATATCAAAAATTATAATTTAGTGATTTCTGAGTTACACAAGTGTCGCGAGTATACACCAGATCGGGTGAAATTAAGAAGAATATAATTATTGTAAAAATATTCTAGAATTGGGGGGGGGGACTAGACGGCCTTTGGTTCTTAATTTGATAAGAGAATAAGATGAATGTCACTATTATTTCAGAGAAATTGTCAACAAATAAAATATATTTATCAGGTTTGGGATTCCAGTCAGAAAGTCTATATTTATTAACTCACCATCATGGAATATTTTTGTACAAATACAGGTAAGTCACTTTGGAGGAATTAATATTCTCTACTCACGATTAAACTTAATCGGAAACAAAGTTCGTGACAACTAGTAGAGTTTAGAATTAGTATTTCATGATTATATTTCAAAAATGCCAGCGGCCTTGCACGCGTTTAGGTTGGTGCATCACAATATTAGTATTTAGTTGCTAGCCCGCAAGTTATAAACACGCTTTTCAAAACTGGAATTCATTAAAAATTCGTACATGATCCCAAATATTATCGTAAACTTTATGATATTTTAGAATCCTTCTACTCATTGCAGACGGAAGTTCAAGATGTCCATTTTGTTCACAATTTTATTATTGCTTGCATAACATCAAAGTGTGAACTGTGTACACGTCTGAGATGCGCACAAGGAATGTCTCAACCCGTGAACATCCGCTATTTCATGTAGTTTTGGCGCAAATAAATTTTCATCACGAAGTACAATGCCTTCTTAAAAAACTTTACTCAAATAATACAATTCTAATCAATAAAACCCTCACCAATAATGCTTGAACATTTTGTTAACCTTGCACTGCTGAATTTTTAATGAATCTCTGCCATCACATTATATTAATACAAAATGCGATCCGATATTGAGAAAACTTCATAATACCGGCAAAATTTAGCAGATACCGATGTAATATCTCGATTCAAGACATGGTCCGATGACGTTTGCACACAGCACTTCACATAAAAAATCTGATGTTTTAGGCCACAAGGATTCACACCCAGCGCTATGTCTTCAATGTGCACATGTCGTGCTGTATGATTTTCTACAAATGGTATAATGTGAATTATCCAGTTTTTTTCTGGTCTGATTTTCTGTTCTTTTTCTGCAAATGTGTTTACACTACTCACAGTAACCAAGTTTACACATTTCAACAATTTTTCGACATTTTTTTTAAATACTTGTTTCCCAAGATCACTTTTTGCCTTAACCAATATTATGCAATTTACCATCCTAAAGTACCGTATGTCGAGAAAATAACCACCCCCCTAATTGTCGCTTCCATAGTGACATACAACATTTGTATATTACCGCCCTTAAAATCAATAAAATATTAGCTCACCATTACAGTCTGTTTTCCAATGAAATGGCTCGACTGTAACATAATTTCTTAATACAACATGCACACGTGTATAGTCTATATTGGTGCTGTCATAATTATTGTGGTTGAAATAGCAAAAATATTCTTATGACCTTTTCAATGAAGGTCATTTTAACATTTCAGGTCGCATGGTAACGTCAGTGATGACCGAGACTGTTTGGATTTGAAAAATTATTTCGGACAAAATAAAAGACCAGGAAAATTAATTTCGCATTCAGTATGTTCTGAATAGATCCTGACGCATTTTTATGTGACTATCAGTTGATCAATACAAGTGAAGAACTTAAGGAATCGAGATGTCGTCCATCACCGTGGCTCACAATCCATTCAAGCATCATTTTGTTCGTTCGTTGATGAAAGAGCCAAATGCAGACGAGGACGCTCAACAAAAAGCTTTTGCAAGTCCAGAGTAAGTTTTCAAAACTAGAAAAAACTAAAAAGATAATTAAAATACGATAATAATCTTCATCTGTTTTCTTCCCAACAGCATTCCCTCAAATATATTTGCAACAGACTTGGCCTTCATGGTGCTAAGCTTGTTTTCTTTAGTAAGTCTTTTAACATGTTTAATATTTTGGTAGATTTTTTAAAATTTTATTTTATTTGCAAAAATAAATTAGCGCGGAATATAAAAAATTTAATAGACAAAAGAATGGCTACAGCAGATGTTTTCTTCTACTACTAGGGATATCTTCCTTAAGCGAAATTGATATCAATGCAGTACTCATGAGAATTTAGGTGTTATAGTGTTACACGTACCGTAGCAACGTAATCCGTATTCCTATGGTGAGGGTTCGATTCCTTCGGACATGCAACGTATTGTCGTTAGTTTAAAGTGGTTTTTCGTCATGGCCATCATTCCTACTACATATGTACTAAGGAGTAACCTATCACAAGAGAAGACGATATTTGAAATAAGGAAAATGTGAATTAATGTGTCTATATTCGTTTCCATTTCCGCAGGTCCTTGCAGCACTTTATTTCTGCGTCGCCCTAACGGGGTACGATTGGTACCATAGTGTGACGGCCATTATTGAGAATACGCGTACGGACAGTGTGAAATACACAATGTTTAAGTCCAATGAATTTGACATAGAACGCGCGTCCGAAGTGCTCTTTGTAGATTGTTTCCTCATTTTCCTCGGGTCCATCATGACCACTGTTGCCATCTACCAGTCCCACAAGCGGAAACTCATTTGGGTAATCAAATATTACATAAATAATATAATGGTGAGGCTCGGCGTAGTGACTGCCGTGCCATCGTCAATGGTTCAATTCCGCGTCGGCCTACTCCCGTATTCATTGTACAGCTGGGTGTTCGTACGGTACTTGGTCGGCAGAGATTTGGATTTAATTGTCTTCGTCTGAGGCCTCTAGAGTAACTTTTCTAGAGAAAAGTCACCGCGTTAAAGAATTTGTTCAGCTGAATTTAGTAATTTTACCTTCAACAAACCGATTTGAATTTGTGAAGAGCCAATAAGTAGAATTAATCTCACTAATATAATTCAGGGCTATGTGCTTATGGTGATCGGGATTGGCGCTGAGATTGGTATCGTGGCGTCTTCCCATTTGAAGGCTGGCGATAAGTGTGACGGAAGAAGATTCGGGGAGAGACTCGATGAATTATTGCACTGGTACTTGGAAGGAAATCGTACTAAGATGGGTTACTCAGCCGTCAACAAATTAAATTCATTGCAGTTCAGTGTAAGTAAAGAAGGTCACGGTCAAGGCCATAGAATAAAGTTCTGTAGTCAATATGAAATATTTAATTTCCTTACCGCAATTACCAACCGGTAGATGCCGCGCGGTTGTTCTTGATTCATAACGACTTTACCGGAATGGAGGGCATCCTGTTATAATTTCGCGCTTTCTGGAGACTGTGATTTTCTCGGAATCACTTCGACTTGCGGTGACATAGTTTTCCCCTCTTAAGTTTTTTCTTACTACTAGTGGTAGTTGTGCTTTTTTTGTATTCGAACTCGCAGTGAAAATTCTATACGTAAGAATGAAAAGCGCCATAGCGGGGCGAAGCTGGTGTGCAATTCCGGTAAGGCCGTTCCGAATTAAATTTGTCAATTCATTTGTCAAGCTAATTATTCTATCGTTTGGTTGTTTGTAATTTTGAATTAATTTACGTGCATGGAACCTATTGCAGATCGTTTGCTGTGGGAAGAATGGCTACAAGGACTACAAAAACGGAGAAATCCCCAGTTCTTGCTGCGTCCCTGCTTGGGCACAAAATGCTTACTGTGCACACGACATTGTGAAGATTGGAAATCAAAAATTGATAGACAGTCGGCTGAACCATCAGGTATGCATTTACACAATTCAATTCAGACCTAATTTAGCTCAGTATCATTATAATTTCTATTACCTACCATGAATGACCGACTAGAAACCCGGGTTTCTATTAAAAATTGACTCCTCGGGAATCGGACCGGATCGACATCTAATTCAACAGGGAGTCATTCAGACTACGTAATCGTGTGGAACCACCGATCCCGTGACCCGGTTTATTTGACACCGGGTTTGTATTAGAGCTCTGGTTTATAAGCGGTCATTTACGGTATTTTGTCTCGCTACCTCTATATTATATATTTACAATTTTCTATGAAAAATTGATTATATAAAAATGGAAGGGTTGTCTCCGGAAAGCCCTTGACCTGTGCGAACGGATCCTGGACTATTTCACGGACTTCATGCTAATCCTCATCTTATTCCGGATTATCATCGGACTTCTCCAGGGTGTCGTTCTCTTCTACGAACTCAAGTTCTATAAGGTCATCATCACTGAAGAGATCATCAAAGCGGAGAATGCCCCTGCCCTCATTCCCTTGCATGAAGACGATTCCGTCGTTTCTGCGGAACCGTCCATCACGCCCTCTGTCAAGAGTTCAAAGCCAAAGACAAAGCCTGGGACACCGCTGAAGGGTACTCTCGAAGATGACGAGGCCACGGAGAGATATTTGGTAAGTCAAAGAATGAAAATATGAGGTCAGGGCCTCCCAACAGAGTATGGTAGTATGAATGACTATAGGCAGCCGATACTTGGTATACTGACTTTCCTTGACCTCGGGGTTCGAATGACACTGCAGTCGACCTAGGCAATCTGTTGACCTTTCCTGACCGCTTGGTGTCAAGCCGGTACCTCAATCTGCGCTAATACAAAATTGTCTAAGGTCACTTGTAGAACAAATTATCAAAAATAAAGCCAGATACAACGAGGGGATTATCTCTTTACAGCCTAGGTCCCTTGCCCTTTCGAGTCATTGGTAGTAGTCCAGGTCAATGCACAGGATTTCAGGGTTAATAATTAAGGTTAGCGAATAACGGCACATGTAAAGTTAATAATCAAAGGGTGAAGAAGAGTCACGGTAACACAATCAATCAAGTTCACTGCTAGGGTGATTGGAATCAGGCTTATGTTAAGAAATATGGTCAAAGGTCAAATACAAAAGGGCTTCGAAGGTCAAGGGCCAAGGTTAGAGGTATTTAAGTATCGATCTAAACATATCTTTGTCCATTCCAGCTTATTCTGAGGGGTAAAGGTCACGGTATGGGATTTGAAAAAGAACTAGCAGCCATAGAACGAAGGAGGCGAGAAGCAGCAGCGGTTGCGGAAATCAGACGACTTCAAGAGGAAGCAATTCGCGTGGAACGCGCTCTCGCTGCTGAAAAAAAGAAACGAAATGAAGAGAAAAAAATGAGATTAAAGGAGGCGAAACTGAAAAGACTTGAAAAACTACGTAAGAAACGCTCTAGAAGTAAGGCAAAACTTGAGGAACTGATCAAACGAAAATCATCTGCGAATGACTTAAGCACGAAGCACAAAGTTGACGGAGGTAGAGGCGGAGCAAAACCATCTGGAAGCGCGAAGTCCAAGAATGATGGAGGAGGAGCTAATTTAGCTGAAGAGCCATCACCGAAGTCCAAAACTACAGGTAAATCTCCTAAAGATGCGAAATCCAGAAGTGGCGGAGAAGGGGGTGGAGGTAAATCACCTGAGGGTCCGAAGCCCAGAACTGGCGGAGCTAAACGACCTAAGAGTGTGAAATCCAAGGGTGCTAGAGGTCGTGATAAATCATCATCCGAAGAAGACGATTCGGATAATGTGTCGGTGAAATCGGTGAAACACAATAAAAAACATGGCCGTGGGCGCAGCCGCAATCGTCATAAAGCCCGCACACGAGCTAAGTCTGAATTTATTGACCAACCCCTGTGGGCCAAAAGTGAGGGTGACCTCTTGGAAACTCATAAACAGGATGTGGCACATACTTTCGTCGGCGGAACTGGTGGACAACGAGCACTTGTGATTCAAAGAGAATTGGACGTTCAACCCAGGTTCTCTATCTTTGACGAAGACGAAACCGAAGAAGAATTAAAAAAATTGAAAAAGAAATTAAAGAAGAAAAAAAAGAAAGCCGGGAAGAAGTCTGAGGAAGAACCGGAATTTGTGGGAAGTCAGAAGCCTCGCCCACAACTTAGAAAAAGACGTAAAGCCAAACGTGAGTTTTCTTGTGTAGAATTTTCCACTTTAGATAGTCTCCTTAGGGCAACGTCAGAATTGAACCATAGATGTAGTGCTATGATAAGGTGCTGTCTGTACCGTTATCCTCGTAACACAAGTATTAATAAACATGTTTTCCATATAGGTGGAAAAGTTGCACGTCCACCGAAGCATAAACGGCTTGTCTACTCGGATTGGCAAGATTTCTGGTGAATGAGTGGTCAATCTGACGAAATAAGGACTACACAATAAGAATATGTTTTAAAATCATATTTGCTGTTGTAGACCAACTCGAATTATAAAATGAAGGGTAAAACCTGAATTTAACATTTTGATGATTTTGTCCTGGTGCACTAAAATTTATTGGAATACAGTAATTATAGAGAGATAGAGAGTTAGAAATCATATTCATAATTTCGATTGTGGAATCTCAATCATTTCAGGTTTGGAATATTTTCAATACGAGATCACTTCGAATTCATCTACAAAATTATTTCTATATATATAATTTTTAAAATTATTTGGCACGTTGTCATTTTTAGACGCTTAATTAAGCTTATCTTGTAATTTTGTTTCGTAATTTCATCTTTCACGAGGAAGATGATTCAAAAATTTGAGAAAAATGGATGTACGTACCCTTCGTGGCCAAGTGTTCAATAATATAGAAGCGTCATCCGATTAATCCATTCGAATTATTTAAGTAGAATAATATTTTCTACCAAATGTATGTTGTATTTTCGTATGCAATGAGGCTGCTTGAGGTTTCCTAATGAGCAAGAAGAACCATTCGAAAAACTCGAGCATAATTTCACCGACGATTAGTCAGATTTGAATTCTCCGTTCCAAGCCACGAACCACCCTAGTATACCAGACAAGGGTGATACATTTCCGGTCTAGTTGTGATCTGACAATATCCTCGCATAAGTAGAGATAAATCACACTGGAGAAACAGCCTACATTTCTATCTGGTTCTGCATTCCTGCTGTAGCCTTCTGTAGTTTGTTAACTGAATAATATTGTATTATTTCAAGATTATATTTCAAAAATAGTAGTGGCTTCCAACACATTTGTCTTTACGGTCAAATTATTAGTCTTCTTTGTCAGAACTGGATAATTTTTAAATTTGTGCAGCTTCTCAAATGCAGTCTCGTTTTCCAATCAAGAGCTCTTCTTGACTAATCCCACGAGAAAACCGATATGAGATTGTTCTACCCCCAAAACTAACCGTTTCACCACTATCAATACACACGTAGACATGGGCTACGGCGTGTAGCGAAAGCAAAACTGAAAGTCACTATTCGGCGTAGCTCATGCCCACCTGTGGCGGCCAAACGGTTAGACATTTTGGGGTACGACCTTCACAAAAGTTGTTCAGGTAACCAGGAATCAAAATCAAGAATTCAGGGAATTCCAACGACGTACACTTGTGGTGTATGCGGTAACCTACTTGAGAAATTGACCTGTTTGTAATATTTCTGTCGCAAATTGAGAATCTACGGACGGACAAGGATTCAATTCTAGCGCATTAAAAATGTATTAATAAGTTAGACGCTGATAGTTTTCCAGAATTATAGTCATTAGATGACAATAATCCTCGAAAGTTTTTGAACGCAATTTAGTTTATCCCGATAGAAGTCGAACTATTCTTACGAGAAATATTTCGAACATTTGAGTATTCTATGAAGCGATTATCAATTAATTACTGAAGTATTTTATAATTTCTTAACTATCCGTTGCAGCAGTGATAGTACCATTGTCATTTCGCTATGGTTAGGGCTCGATCCATCTCCTAAACATTTGCTATAACCAGGGGAACGTCAGGGCGGATATTTTTAGAAAAATCTGGAAATCTTACCAGTAAGTTCTAATACGATTTGAAATCTGGAATGACATGCCATCCCACCTACATTTCAGGTTTAGGTCACCAGTTGATCCGGATTTGAAATTTGGAGGTGTGTTTGTGTGTCGACCTCACCTGGTACATCTGCCGTTCCCTCCGGTCGTGCACTCAACCCGTAGGAAGAGAGCGGAAGCGAGCTGGGAGTCGAAAACTGAGACGAGACGGAGGACAGTCATGCGTCATACCATTCACACATGCACACATGCACAAACACAAATTCAAAATTCAAATCCTGGTCAACTGGTGACCTAAATTGTGAGTGGAATGACATATCAATGAAGATTTCAAATTGTATCAGAATTCACTTGTAAGAATTCCAGATTTTTCTCGAAATATCCCCCCTGACGTTCCCCTCATAAGAGGGATATCATTTTCTAGTTTTCTCCTGTACATAATAAAGCTAATGTATTCTCCGCGAAAAATACTCACATCTTTCATCATTCACTTAATATGAATTTCTATACACAAATGTGCAGGCACAGCCGCAGGGTGAACTTGCCATGAGTTATAGTGGAAACAGCATTAAGTGTCTGAAAAGAAAAAATCCAAGGAAATCACTTTATAAAACGAGTTTGGAACATTTGATTGTTTACTTGAGCTCTAGTTGGAAAGATTTCGAACATGGACGAGGTCTTGTGCTTTACATCAATGTGGGCGTGTTTGCTGGGTGAAATGAGAGTGAGAGCATAAAAAAGTTAACAGCTCTCCAGAGAACATAGATGTCGCGCAAGCTAGAGAAGAACCGTGCCACTAAAACCGCGAGGACGAGAGAGGGAAATAAGTCCCGAAGTACGTACGGGTTAAAATAAGGATCTTGGTCCCGAAGTACTTACGGGTTAAAATAAGGCGCACTGGCTGGGGTCCATAAGATCCTACACATTCTCTGGGGTCTATGCTCTACCTGTATAAATCGTCACACTCTTTCATACGTAGTAGGTCTTCTATCTTTTATGCATATTCAATGACAGCTCTCCAAGTTCCTTATATATTAATTTATTTCACTATTCTAATCTAATCTATTTCACTTCGACTCTGACTCTCCTCTGATAGAGTCGCAAGGCTCAACCTCTCTGAGACCTTCCACACACATAACCTTATCTCTCACTCCACAGCCTTAACATAAGTCAAAAGGCAAAAATCAAAGTCGTTACACAGAAATCCTGTTCGTTTCCTTCTCACATTGCCTCAATCCAACACAGCATTTGTCAAAGTCAAATAACACAGAATATACGGATATTCTTACTGCCTCACGAGGAATATTTATATTCCTGGATTTATT
>JAQGCA010004475.1:0-10280 GCA_034698945.1 Protaphorura quadriocellata
AATAATGAATCAGCAGGCGATTTCTAAATCAATAAACCTTCTCTCAATGTTCTACAGGGTGTCTAATATGTATTGTCTCCATCATATCTCAGGATCTACAATAGCTACAACCAAGTGGTATAGCTCGTTGGAAATATCAGATCAAATTAAATATCAGACACCATGTTCCAACTGAATCTGAAGGCGCGTTCGCGCGCAGCGCCTGGCGTAAGATAAAGAATCGGTTTTTAGCCCTTTTTCTGTCGCTTTTCCACGGTCATCCGTCCGAATAGCCGTAAAAACTTAAAAAATTCGAAAAACGAACTTCACCACCGCGTTCCCAAGTGCTTTCTGCAAATTTTGAGCCATGGTTCGACAATTTTTGAGGAAGTCGATTTTGCCTCAAAATCTGATTTTCGGGTGTTTTCAGAAAAAGTAAAATTTCGGAGCAAAATCGACTTGCTCAGAAATTGTCAAACCGTGGCTCAAAATTTGCAGAATGCACTTGGAAATGCAATGGTGAAGTTCGTTTTTCAAATTTTTTAAGTTTTCACGACCATTGGGATGGAAGACAGTAATAAAAGCGGCTGAGAAACGGCGAAAACCCAATTTCCTATCTTCCACCGCGCGCTGCGCAAGAACGCGATTTCAGACGGAGCAGAAACATGGGTCGTGAGATCCCACTTGTGCTGATCCTTCCAACGAGCTATACCAGTTGGTTGTAGCTTTTGTAGATCCTGAGATATGATGGCGACAAAACATATTAAACACCCCGTACTTCCATTCAGTGCAATGCGTTTCATTTCCTTCATGTCGTAAATCACTGAAATTTTTATTTGACTAACATACTTTCCAATTAGTGACGTCAAGTAGTATGACTCGGATTTAATTTCTTTAATGTGTAAACGTAATGGAAATATCAAAAATATGGGATTTGTTTTGGGTAACCCCCTTCAATTATGACTTTAATTAAAATTAGGAATGGAGTTCAAGAAGAAATAAGTGAAACGCGGTAAGCAGTAGTAAATGCGATTCCTAATCAATGAACGTACATTTGCATATAGACGGAAGTTGGTGAAAAAAAGTCCAACATACACTATTTTTGTTATTTGGAAATAACGGTATTGATATATTAGTCTTCTCCATTGATTTAATACTCATCTCCATTGAACACTCTGTCGGTGGTTGCAACCATATCACCAATTTTTTTTGTGTGTGTTAATCTCTTTCAGATTAGGTTATTTGGGACTATACAGGGTGCTACATAACAAGTGATTCCCACAGAAAGTCGAAGTATTTCTGATGGGGAGTCAGGGTGGTTCATAGGTACTCACCTCAACTCAGGAAAACGTTTAAGGTTTACGTTTTACTTGAAGTGTGCACAAAAGAATGTACTTAATTCTTTTGCCGATTTAACTTAAAATCTAAATCATGTGTACAATTTTGCAGAATATATTCATGTCATTTTCTTTAGAGCATATTCCTGTTTGGTAGGTGGAATTGGTTATTAACCGCCTGGTGTACTGGGTACCATTCCAGAAAATGTATGCTTTTTTTTCAATTGCTGAGCAAATATGCTGAAGTCCAAATCTCTCTCACGTACGACTCACGTATCACCTGATACCGCCCTAATTACGGTTGTCATATGACTATGCATTATTGGCATAATGTGGAACTTTGTTTTCACTAGCATTCTGAATATGAGTGGCAAGGTGCGGTGCGTTCTACCACATAAAAATAAACCGATAAGGCATCATCTAAACCAGATTGTGTGATTTCTGAATTCTGTCGCCGCACAACTCAAGATTGAATTTGTCCAGAGTATGATAACGTCCGGGTTTTTATATACATATAATTATGAGTATGTTGGTGATAAAATTAAGAATAAATTTAATTACGGTTGTGTAAGCGGGCAGAAGCAGCACTAAAATATTCGATTTCTACTCATTGGTTTCTTATGCACAATCTGTCAATTTCGATTGAACGTTTTCAATATTTGTTTTAATGACTTTTCCTGACATCTCAAAAATAGATATTTAATGGGTGGTTAATAGATAGATAAATAGGTGCACACTTAAATCGGACGTTTTGAAAGACAAATAAATTAAATGAAATTTTATGATTTAAAATCACTTTCATGATTCAAATTCACGTCCGTTTGACCACGAATTTTATTTTTTGACGACATCCAGATGTAATAATACATTAAAATTAACACATTGAATTGCGTCTCCATATTTCGTTCGTGATGCTCAGTTGTGAAGAAATCAAAAATTATATAACTTTTCCATAATTGTTTTAAACGATCGCCTTGAATAACAACTTTATGTGTTCTTTTATTTCTTATCATTTTCTTCTTATACTATTTTTTAGATATGTAACTATTTTGTTGAAACATAACGTCAATCTAACATAAAATGCATTAGCAGTTTACCAAATTCTCAACACAATATATCTTCCTTCCAAGGTACAGTAAATGAATCTTGCTGCTTGTTAATGTAATCAGTAAAAAACTTTATTCGAAAAAAGCCACCCACTGAAGTGTCCAACGAACGCGACTTGATATTAGAGGGGGTGGGTCTTTGTTCTCAAGATTTTAGCATGGGATTTCCCATTGAAAGTTTCTCCAAAACTGATGTCAAGACGCAATTTTTTATCAAAAATCAAAAATAATTTTTTTTCAGAAAACCGCTGAAATGCTTGAAATAATTAATTAAAAAACAAAACCCCTCATAACTAGGCTAATTTGAATGTGTTTTCGCCATGAAATCAATATCAATTTAATACTATAGTAAGAAGCATTGGCTTCTAGAGGAGAATACATTCAAATATTTCAAGTGATGAGGTTTTTCATCTTTTAGTTTACTATTCCACGCATTTCAGAGGTTTTCTAAAAAAAATCGATATTTGAAAAAAAAATGAGTATTGAGATCAGTTTTGGCGAAAATTTCAATGGGAAATCCTATGCTAAAGTGCCCCCTCTTTGCTCCATTTTTCAAAAACTTCAAACTTTTTTTAAAAATTCGATGTTGAGTAGTGGGTGGGGACACTTATCTGGAATTAGTTTCTGGGTAACCCTTTCGAACAAAACCGATTCAGCAAAATCGGAGTGTTACACCTCAGGTGCTTTTCACGTCAGTCGTACGCACCAGAACTTGTAACCTTGATCACTCATCCTTTGTCAAAACTGGTTTTAAAAAAAATTCTCTTAACGTTAAAACACCAGTTTGAAATTTTACAACGTTTTACAGAAAGGGAGGGCTTTCCAAGGGATTGAAGATGTTACACGAGTAGGGTGACCATATTTTGAAGATTCGATGGGAGTACGAGTACATTTCACCTGTATAGACGGGAAGGACCGAAATGACTGTCCGTGCGCGTTAGCGCTGACCGCGGAGATGCCGCCGGACTCATTTTTTTTGGTAAATGTCGCCTTTAACTAGTTAAATTGGTTTTCTTTTAACCAAAGCTTTCTAGTTCTAGTTTTCTAAATCAATAAACCCTCTTGCAATGTTCTACACCCATTCACAACAATGCATTTCATTTCCTACTTGCCGTAAATTACTGCGATAGTTTTATTCGATTGACATACTTTCCAATTTCCGAGGCGAAGTGGTATGACGCAAATTTGAGGTCTTTAATATTATTGCATGATTATTTACCATTTTTGAAACGACTTAGCAGAATTACTCGTGATCATTTCATCTCCATTCAACACTCTCACAACCATTTGTGTTTGAGTTAAACTATTACCTTCAATGACGATTGCGGACTGAAAGTACAAGGAAAGGAAGAAATATTTAAAAGTCACACAAATTCTAATGAGTTATTGAACTGCGGGTACATTGAAGTTGGATAATACGACCCATCTTAGTAAAATGGGGTAATATGGCTCACTCTTTTAAAATTTACTACATGATCACATTATCATCTAATCGAGTGGTGGGGCACAGTGACACACTGGTACGTAAGTGGGGTAAGTTAGCCTACCCAATTCCTTGCTTGTTTGAATTGTTCGTTCAGGTTCAAAGTTAAAATAAAATGCTTCAATTATTATCTTACCTTTGTCTTCCCATCATCTGGTGCATTTTCTTCAAATTTTTCACCCAAGGAGAAAGTCATTTCAAAAAGTTTCAAAGTTAGAGAGGATTTTTGTGTCCAACTTCCATTTCTATTGACAATCGATTGCACGGTCAGTTTGGCTGCAGCGGCCATGTACGTTATATCGCACCAACACCTGAAGATTTATAGTTGAGCAAATAACTGAAAATGACTCTAACAGTAATTCCCTTTAGGGGCTTTACGTTACGAAACGCTTTTGAATTTTTAAATCTACCACACGTTCTATAACGTAATAATTCGACGGTAATCCGAACATGAGCGTAATTAAATAATAACAGTCCGTACAGTTGTTGTTTACGTCTGAGCAATTATAAAAAAAAATACCTCTTCACAGCCTAAAGTCATAAATAAAAAATTTCGATTTACAAATCATTAAACACATTGCTGGATTGTGTTAGTCATTAAAATTAATGACAGTAATAACGCGTATCCATCTGTCAATTTATTCGACATTACTTCAAATAATATTCGTAATTAACATTACTTGCACCTACCAAGGGAAGTATTTCTAAAAAAGAAAATAGAGTTCTCAATTTCTCATCTGTCATACATCCAAAACTGAAGCAAAATGCTGATTTAAGCGCGCAACAACCAGCTTATCCCATTCTTAAATTCAACCGTAGATTGGAAGTCAAGGTACCTCATTAACGATACTCTGAAATCAGAGATGTTCAATCGAAATTGACAGGTGCCGAGAAGAGAATTAACGAGCATATATTTTATGACTATGATCGTACTCTTGGCATCCAGACACCTAAGTAAATACGTTTACGATTGCGAGATCGTAACATAAGTCAGGATTATAATTGGTTTCTTTTCATGATTCAGATTAATGATATACTGCGATTACAGAATACTAACGTCAAGTGGACTCCACGTGTAATTGATTGCTTTTGCAGGAGTTATCGAAACTTCACATGCGCTCACACGTTTGCTCCTACGTATGTAGCTACGTCGGCCACTAGTCCGGGAAGTGCTGCAAAAGCAGCTCATTTGAGAAAGTTGAGGAAGTATGATTTCCTTCAAGGACGTTTACTTTTGTTCCAATTGCTTTGGAAACTTCCGGTGTTAAGCGAGGGAAAGTGTTCGTCTCGTACGATCTATCGGGCGTCGTAATTCTACCGCGACTGGTGAAATACGAGCCACGCAATTTCAACAGCAATACAACGGATGAGTATTGCTATTCATGAGATTTCTGTATGTGATGTGTCTTGATGTGTGTTGAAGAGACACTTAACATTTTCTGCTAACTCTTTTATTTTTCCTTTATTTTTATATTTCTGCACCGGTGGGTATGGTGGGTTCAACACAGACATTATTCTGTAAAGGTAAAACTTACTCAGCAGGATTTGAATGCAAGGGCTGATGTATCAGCAAGTATCCCTGCTCCCGTTGACACGTCTGAAAGAGTCTGAAATATATCTGGAATTGGGTCCTCGTCAGAAGTAGCTTGGAAGCAATAACCTTTCCTTTTCCAGATTTTACCCGAAATTCTTTCAAGTCAACAGGTTTCCCCAACAAGTACTGTATTCCCCACCAAGTAGTCCCCACCAGCGTTGCAAAATCCGCCATATATTCCCTGTCCGAACCGTGCGTGACTGTGTGACCAGGTGGACCAAACTACTCAATTGACCACCTCTGGAAAAAGTGGTCTACGTGGCCAAATGATCTAAACTAAAACTTGCTGGTTTCGGGGCATGGAGACTCACAGTAGTCATCATTGGTCCTTCAATCACTCGGGTTTGGCGGAAAATTTACCGAAAGCAGACAATCTTGATAATTCAACGTAAAAAGTTTGAGAGGTGAAAGACGAACTCATAGCCAAAATCAAAAACAGAGAAAGACAAGAGAACTACTTGTCTGCGGAGCATGGTGGTTCTCTGCAATGCGATGCAATGCAGAGAACCAGTATGCCGTCAGTACATAAGGATTCACTGATCCTAAAGGACTGCATTGGATGACGTATTTCTTTTCCAAACTTGAAGAAAGAAATGACGCGTCACCCACGTGTTGTATGTAGCAACGAACCTAACAAAATAAAATCATATTTTTCTTATGCATGTGATTTGTGGTATTTATTTGTGTCATCGCACATTCTATTATGTACAGTCACATTCAGGTACAATGAATCAGTCGAATGCACAGAGAATTGTCGCAATTTGATTCAATCGGTTGGACAATTTTTCAATTAAATTGAACGAAGTATTGCTACTTTACTGAGACATATCTATGCCGAACACCTGCGAATGACTCTGGTGTTGATCAGTCAAAGAAGAGGGTGAGCCTGCCGTCCCAATAACAGAGATTAATATTTGGGATAGGCTTTGTTGTCTAGAGGCCAGTCCGGACTTTTGTCACCTCAGAAGAAAAATAACACGGGAGATGGAGGTTAACTGACAGGTATTAAAGAAGTGCATTTAATTCCGCAAAAAGAAAATAGTACGTTTGAAAAGTCATTCATTATTAGCCCGTGGACGCAGTTCTGTACATGGCTTATAAAATCCCAAAATCCTTCCGTCCGTCTGTTTCTCTGTCTGTAACGGGATGAACACGGCTGTATCAATGCAAGTCATACTGTCAATATAACCGGTCCGGGTTGCGCGGAACTCCAGCTAGTCGAGCATATGCAGCATGCTACGGAACCAAGATAATCACTGCTTCGTTTACGCTTTGAGATACAATCATCTCTTAACGTTAGGCTCTCATCGCTGCTTCGTTAACGATTTCAGATACACTCTGACCTCCCAATGTCCCTAATGCTAAAAATCCGACCTCCCTCTGCCCCTAATGTTCAAGAGAAAATCCGATCTCCGCATGCCCGGAATGTTATAGAGAAAATCTGGCCTACCCATGCCGTAATGTTAAAGAGAAAATCTGGTCTCCCATTGCCCGTAATGCGAAAGAGAAAATCTGACCTCCCGGTGGCCGTAAATATACAACATCATATACATCATTAGTCCGCAACTTGCTCAAATTGCTTTAAACCCATTAAGTTTCAAGCAAATATTTTTCCTGGACGCTCTCTATTAGGTATAAGTATGACATATTGGCTATCGCTATAGGTGGTAAAAAGTTGAAGATCTATAAAAGGTATATGAATTAGAGCATTTTTGAAGTGAGGATGCGTTAATATAATTGGGTTTATAAGAGGTGTGTGTGGGAAGTTTGAGGTCGGACGGACAGACAGACATTGAGATTTTATAAGTCCTTGCAGGACTGCGTCCACGGGCGAAATCACGGTCGGTTTACATATTGCCAGTCAGTTTAATCAAGTCGCGGCCGAATTGGTGAAAATGACGGTCAGTTTATTTAGAACCATTAAACCCTGATTTTAATTGACTGTGTCTGGAAATATGTTAAGTTACTAATTTTTAGCAATTGAACTATAAGGTTTACTGACTGTGATTTTTAGCAATGCAGTATGACTTCGTTTTACTGATCGCAGAAATAAGTAAACTGACTGATATTTAGAAATTTGACAGTGGAAATGAGTAATCTGATTTACCGAATATAATAATCTTTCCGTGTTTTCTCGCGTCCTTCTACAGCGCTCGGTTACTGGTTGATGGACTACTTCCTTACGGTATGACGGTTACTGAAGGCGCCGCCGATGAGGCTAAGGGTAGTTTGTCCTGTATGGGAGCTATCCCCGTACCCGAGCTAGCACTCCGTGAAAAGCAACGTTTTTGGGAGGTGTCCGTTGCTTGAAATAGTTTGCGTCAGAACGCTCCAACATTTTAAGACAAGGCACCTTTCGGCTAGTAGTCAGCATGAAGCGGGGGCGTGGCTTGGAGTGTTGCCATCGTCGCAATTAGGTACTCAACTTCCAGACGAAACGTTCAGGATTTCCTGCTTCCTCCGTCTGGGTTGTGATATTTGTCAACCCGATAAATGCTCGTGTGGCGCAGATGTTTCAGTAAAGGGCTTGTATTGCTTGTCCTGCCGGAAGAGTGCCGGCAGATGGTAATGACATGATAGCTCGAGCGCTTGTATCGGCGTAGTTTCCAAGTCTTTCAGAAACAATTGGATGCTCAGCAGTGGACGGAAAGCTCCCACATGGGTTGATATTAATTCCATGGTCACGAGACTAAGTCCCTTGTCCGGTAAGATTTCCTGCGAGACCGTTTCATTTTTGTCCCAGTTGCCGTCGAAACTACTGGTGTTTGGGGGACAGTATGACTTCTCATTCGTGAGATAGGACTGGAGAGCAGCGGGCGACGACTTATCTCATTCAGAGAATAAGCATTGCGATTCAGCGAGTAAACGTTGCCTCGGTTTTGGGAATTTGCCTTATGGGAAAGGGCTAGATGAGATATTTTATATGGAATTATGTTGTTGCGTGCGCGTTAGGTTTCTTTTTTTACTATGTATTCAAATATTCTGCACGGGTGGTCGGTGGGAACAACACACATCTCCTGTTTAAAAAAAATAACCCTTTCGAATATCGAGGACAAGACATTTCTACTTCTGTATTTTTATTTCTAGGAGAACGCATTGCGCTGGGCGGTCGTGGTTGGAGTTTCAAAACGGTGAATTATCCTTTAAGAGGTTTCTCAATATTCTGACGGATGCCGAGTCCGTCAGAATATTGGCCTTGCCACCTTGGCCTTTTACATAGGAATATATTTTAAAATTTTTGCTATCCCTTTGCTGCATACTCAGAAAAACAAATATATATTGCTTCTGATTTGATATTTCAAGATATTGTGAAAAATGCATATTTTGTCCAAAAAACTCCTTTTTCCTTTTTGTCAAATTTACGAAACACCGACGTGGTAATAGTTGACGCTTCGTAACATATCATATATAATAATAGTGTTTTATACGAGTACAATCGGAATGTCAAAAAATTACCCTCAGCACACAGTTTGACACGAAGCGCAGTGCAGAATTATCGCTGCAACAGAAACACATGAGCGTCGTAAGAATTGCTTTAGATAAGGGTGTCTGATGACCAAGTTTTGTATAGCAAAGTACCGTTAGTAGTGGTCCGATCAGGTTGTCCAAAGAACTCGACGGGAGCCTAGGCCATGATCATACTCACCGAGTTTGAGGTGTATTGGACAAACACTGTCAAAACTAGAGTGGCGACAGACAGACAGACAGACAGACAGACACACAGACAAACACTCACCAAGGACAATTGTATAGCTCAGTCGTTCCGCCTTTCGCAAAAACTGTAAACGGGTTAGAATTGCGCACCGTGGAAATTACAAGTAATTAATTTCTGTAAATTTTTTGGATGGTGGAATATAGTAGCTAAAACACTTGCGGCGTTGCCTCGCTGGATTGCCAGACTGATGCTTTGACTGAGGAATGATGTAGACCGGGTTTCACCAGAAATGGCTCGGAGGCGACCTCCAAGTTCCTTGACTAATTTTAGGGCAACGTCACCGAAGGTTCCCATAGTTTCAACCGCGACGAATAAATCAGTTTTCTGAGGAATTTCTAAAATGCGTAATTAGAACGTTAAATAGCTAACTGCAATTAAAATTAAGTCGTTTTTTGCTGCCAACCTCCCGGAGATGAGTAAAAAAAGTACTTTATATGTGTAGGCGAATTTCGACAAAAACCAACTTAGGGGATGCCATTGCATCAAGAAAACTGGGTGTCGGATCTAAGTGGTATAAATTATACTTGTGATGTCTCTCCGTTCTATATCTAAACCAGTAGAGTCGATTAAAATACATCTGCACATTAGTTGAGTATGAATCTCGTGTTTAATTCTGAATTACGTAGCATTTCGACTACGCACGATAAGCCATGATTTGACTCAGAATGTGTGATATCTGAATTCTGACGCCGCACAACTCTGGATTTAATTTGTTCAGAGTACGACTTATTTCAGCGCTCTTCGCATACGTTACCATTGTTCAAAAATCAAGAACCGATTTACTTACGGTTGTGCAAGTTGGCGGAAGCACCGTAAAAATATTCGAATTCTACTCGTCAATTTTGTATGCACGTCTGTCAATCTTGATTTTTTTAATTTCAGTTTTATTGAGCTTTGCTGACACCCGCTCAGAGAGAGAGATTTAATGGGTGATTAATAGATAGGAGAACAAGGGCTCAATTAAATCGGTAGTTTTGAAAAGAAAACAAATAAAAATGAATTCTATTACTTGAAATTTTACTTCCCTGATTAGAAGGAACTACTGTGAAATATGTCATCCCACACT
>JAQGCA010004476.1:0-10279 GCA_034698945.1 Protaphorura quadriocellata
GGAAAAAACCTCTTTAAAGCAACCACCGGGAGTGCAAGTCCGAGGAATCGAACCCCAGCACAGCGAGACAGAATAGGAACTGAAATCATTTTATATTGTTAAGTTCGTAATCCGTATGGTCGATTTAGTTGTTGGCGTCCATTTGACGACATGTAAAAGTGTGTACTTCCAAAATTTGGAAAAGTGAGCAGCACTTTTATCAGTGACGACATTTAATGTTGTAGTCGTCCGGCACTTTGGCGAACATGCCGGGGTCCGCAATTTTTGTTTTACAATTTCTATGTTTTAAGGACGGATTTAACACAAGTTTGCTATGCGTAGTAATTGACCGCAAGATCACATTCTTTTCGCCCAGAACTGGTTTTGGCCGTCTGGCTCAGGTTTCGGTTTCACTGTTTTCTGTATTATGGGTGCATCATTGAATCATCGTCAGTCTTTTGTTTAACTGTTGTGAATGACCTGGTTTTTCTTGTCTTTGGCCAGCAACGACTAAAGGTTGAGGACGCTCTGAATTATTTGGACCAAGTAAAATACAAGTTTGGGAATCAACCCCAGATCTACAATGACTTCCTGGACATCATGAAGGAATTCAAGTCCCAAAGGTATGACTGCCCTTAAAATTTGATTTAGATTTGAAGACTGAAATCCAGAAGAATGAAGAAAATAACTCCATAGTACAAGTAGATAAACTGCACTCATTCAAGAAGCCACAGAGATAAACCGCCTATTAAATTAACCAATCTTGTGTCCACACTAACTTTCGAACAAATTGTCAGAAATGGTCGGGGTTGATTTTTTAGAATTGTACGAAAATTGCTTCGTCGTAGAATCACTTTTCGAGATTCAGGTGAAGCGATCACCGTAGTGTGTGAGGGCGTCTTAATCTGTTTGAGTGCGTGAATTTGCTTGCACATAATTGGAAGCTAAGGGACCGGTCGGTCTCCGCTAGGTGGAGACCGAGTCGCATCTCCGGAAATCCGCATAGGTAATTAAACTGTGGTGGGTAGAATTTTAGAAGGGTTTTAATAAGTAAAAATTCGGTAAAATGTACTACAGTAGGACCGAACGTTTTGATTAAAGCGACATATATATTTTCGCATTTTCCCGTTCGTAGTACGGACCGGACCGCCTTGCTAGTATCACATTAGAGTTGAAGAGATTTATTTCAGGCCAATTGAAAGATATTTTTTTACAGGAATAAATGTACTAAATTGTAGCATATTAGGGCGTTGGTGACGCCTAAGAAAATATTACACAATTAACTTTCTGTCGTGATGCAGATTAACGTTGTGACGGTTATGTAGTTGGACTTCGACCCACTATTTTTTTTTTAAATTGTTAGTTAATATTAAGTTTAGGAATATTTTATAGCCAACAGTTAGATTACCTGTATTTTTATTTCGGAATCCTTGGCACTCGTCTAAGGGATACATCTCGATTGAAGGAATTCAAGTCAGTCACTGTGTATGAACATGACTGCTTACAACTAATACCTGACCATTCTTGACGGTTGACCCATGAAATGAATTATCAAATTTTGCTGTGTGAAAACCGCAAGTAATTTTTATATCTGTCAGTTTGGGTATTTAATTCGAGATATAATGATATGCGAACCGGTGCGCGTTTTCTTGCACCCAGGTGTCGCTTCAATGCCAAATCGAGTGCTGCTGCTTCTCGTGAGTACACGGAGCCTGTAGGGTTCACGTCGGGGGGAATGTCAAAGGCCAGGATTACGAGGGAGAGAGATTTTTACAGATACAGGTAATTAGTAACTAGAACTTGCGGAAATCGTCGGTTTCAGTAGCTAGGTCATAGACCAAGCTTAAAATATCACCGTTTTCCGGGTTGAAGTTGGGCATAAGTGTGTTCCTGTCTATGTCACGACCTTTGTATGATTCAATAACATGGTAGAGAGATTCTACGTCACCACAAAGGCTCCAGGGGATTTGACGCTCCGAGATAATAGCATTTTACTTTTACCCCTGATGGAGGTAATGTCAATAGAGGTTACGTTAAGTTCGGCCTGAACTCGCAATAACTTTTAAATAGGGATTTACTAGCTGGTGTAAGTGATTGAGGTCTCCAAGCGGCAATATTCTTGAGTGGCACAATAAGGACTGATATTTATAACTATTTATTTTTATTCTTTGCAGTATTGACACTCCTGGTGTAATTGCTCGCGTCTCAAATTTATTTCGAGGTCATCCCGAGCTAATTGTTGGGTTCAATACTTTTCTTCCACCTGGATATAAGATCGAAATTCAGACCAATGATCAGGTTAGTCAACTTGTTTCATATGAATTTGGTTCGAAATAGTTTTCTGTCACCTTCGGGACGAATAAGTTTGTCCGGCAGGCACAAGTGTCCGCCCGGCTCGGAAATGCGCACTTTGTTGGCATTCCGTAGGTGAAAATGAATTTAACAGGCTCATTTTTAATATTATGAATATGGAATTTCCAGGTTTCAATCAGTATGTTGGGCTCTGGTGGCGGTTATGTTGTCACCACTGTTCAGACCGGAATTTCTGCCGGATCAACCAGCCATGGTTCCACACAGCCAACGAGTACTATTATTCAGCAACATACTATGTCCGGACTTCCAATTCGGTCTTCGGCACAACATTCTCATCATGGGTAAGTCAGGATCCCAAATATATTTGTATAAGTGTTTATCAGAATTGAAAAAAAAAGTATGTAGGACGTATCGTCAAAGACATCAATTTTGGGTGTAGAGTGTCAAAGACATCATATCAGCTTTGTGATGGTTGCGAATTTCTGTAGATGAAAACTACTTAGTTTTTGTTTTAAGACACAACTGCAATAATTTTTCGACTTGAAAGAATTGGGCTCATTTTTGTGTAAATTGTAAAATGTCTTTGTGAGCGTCAATTCTAGTAAAAATTGGATTAATTATGAATTGTAGGTCACACCATGGTGGAGGATCAGTCTCACAAGGACAACAACAACATCAACAACAACGCCCTGGGTCACCCCCACCCTCGTCAGCCCTTGCCCCGTCAACCAACAACTTTGAAACAACTCCAGCCTCAACATTCACGCATTCCTTCTCATCCCCATTTGTTCAGTCTGCATTTCCAAGTCTTCAGACGCAACCCGTTGAGTTCAATCATGCCATCAATTATGTCAATAAAATCAAGGTAAGTTTGAGCTTTTTTAAAACCATGATAACTTCAATTTTATAGTCTCGATTTGCTCTTCAGAAAAGAGTTCTTGTCGATTTTAACATTGACATATTGTCGACTGCAATGCGACCTGGTCAGATATTTGCGACGATAACAGTTACGTTGGCCTTAAATGGGCTTCTAGAGCTCAGATAACGAAAGACATAAATAAATACAAATGAGAAAAATTCCATTTAAATTTGTACTATTCCATAATTTCTAGACGTTTTGAACAGCTTTGAAAATTCAAAAAGCTTAGTAAAATATTCGGAAGGCAAATAATAATTTCCGAGCGTAATTTTCAAGTACTCAGGATCAATCAGAGTATGAATTTTTCTATAAGAAATGACTTGGTGTAGGCAAAATCACTCCAACTTCAAAAGTATGAATCTTAGAAGGCACATGGCTATTCACGTATTTCAGACATCAATAGATGTGATTAATACTCACATCAAAGAATGAAACTGAAACTACAATTGTAGGCGGGAAAAAAAATTAAGATTGCGAATCCTGAAGGGTAATAAATCAAATGAAATGAGCAATTGTATGTCACCAGAAATTTGACGTCACGCCAATCGCTCAAATAAACTGGATAGACATGTGTTTAAATACTTTATTTGTAATCGTAGTTAGAGAAACTCTTAGCATCTATTTTCTCGTCTATAATGGTCAGATGGCTATCTGTATTCAAAGTAGAATGTAGAATAAACGCCGATTAAATATGGCGTCGAAGTTTTGGCGTCTGTCCATAAATTAAAGTCCGCGCCAGTCGAGCCATGGATCGTTAGGCCAAACTGCGAAAATTGATATCCTTGGGTTTGCGCGGTTTTTTGCTGGAGCCGAAATTCGGCAAGCTCAGCATTATTTAAAGTAATGAAGGAAGATTATTTTCTTGTACTTCAAGACATGTTGAGCTGTGATTTCACACTCAAATTGATCAAATAAAAGTGTTGTTCGCTTTCTTCGAAAACTGCCACAACGAATATTTAAAATTATTTCATAAAAGTAATTATAAAATTATTTCATAAAATTAAACATTAAAATTATGTTTGAATTATTTGCTCTTGTTATTGGTGTATATTGCGTACGTATATGAAGTATGGTATGAACTAACTACCCGCCTTATCAGCTAACTTAAAAAAAATGACCCGAGTCAGGGTGTGGTCGGAGTCTCGATATTTCAGTCGCTCATTGTCTTCGGATTAAAATTCAACAGTAGTGTGCCATTAAATATGGCGGACAAATCTTTAGCACAACGGAAGAAAATAATAGGATTTCTGCATAAACTTGCTGTTAGTACTTATTATTTAGTATTTAGAAATGTGTTTATTTTTAAGGTTATTAATTAAACACCACAAGGTGCGTGGTTTCTGAAACAATTACATAATAATTTCAAACAGTTACTTGAAGTTCTAATTCTCAGATTGGTCGGAATTATGATGTCTATTTTGATAGCGCCATTTCAGGTTTTTTTGTAGAATCAGAATTAATTTTTATTTTTAAGGTGATTTAGAAATTAAACTAAACATACCACTGGTTTTCATGGTTAGCGTAATGAACAGACTAGTTTTTGCCAGGCCGCCATTTTATTTTGCAAGCTTTGCATTTTAGTAATCCCGACGTCAGCGTAATGAGTCAAACAGTAATGACTTTGATAAACAATAAAGATAGTATTTACGATAATTCTCAACGATAATGTTTATTTTGACAGAATCGATTTCAAGGACAACCAGATAAATACAAGCAATTTTTGGAAATCTTGCATACTTATCAAAAAGAGCAAAGGAATATTAAAGAAGGACTTCCTCCGTCATCCAAACATTTGACAGAACATGAAGTTTATTCACAAGTTGCAAAATTATTTGAAAATCAAGATGATCTTCTACAAGAGTTTGGACAATTTCTACCCGACGCTACGAATCATCAAAATACTGTAAGCAGTCCTTCTCTGTCGTCGATTTGTGATGTAAGATTTTTATTTTTCCGGTTTTTCTTCTTCAATTACATTATCTACACTACGCGGGAGACACTTATCCGATCCGATATCTGGTTTAATTTTTCATTCAGATAGTTTTGACTTTTGCCTTTATTCTTTCTTTCAATTCTTGTAACAATTAACAAGCACCATATATTATTTTTTTAAATGCCTTCAAACTTTAATTAGTCTGTTCTAATCTAATTTTAATTAACTTTAGTTATAAATAACCTTTTCACTGGGCTTATTTCTTGAGTTTGAGGTTCTCAGATATTTATGAATCTTAAAAGTAATTAAGTCATCGAGCCGTTAAATCGTTCATAAATATTTTTGTGCACTGCACGTGCATGATCTGGGAAAAGTTTAATTAAAATTGACTTACAATTTTAGATTAATTTGATAGATTAGTTTTGACCCGAATTTCAATATTAAATTGATTGGAATGATTGTGATCATAGTTAGTTTAGTCTTCCGCCTTGAGTATGAAAAGAATGTATAAGACTAGGAATGTCACAGTATCTACAATTAGTGATTGTTTTAGGAATTCAAGAGCGCAATTGACCAGGCCAAGAAGAGTGTTAAATTGAATCAACCGAGTCCACCGAAAATAGTAGTTGGGCAACCGGCCAAGCGTCCGGCGGTCCAGACGGCTCCGCCACCGAAAAAAGTCAAACTTTTGACGTCTGCGATCCAAAGGGAAGTTTCCTTGAGTGAAGCAGGAAGATATGGAACTCTGAACGAATATGCATTCTTTGACAAGGTAAATTTAGGACCGAATATTCCCTTCTGACCGAATATTGCAGTCCATTCGCGCGAATAATGGCCGAATTTTGACCAAAAACTGAATAATTGCTATTCGGTCTACCATTTCGTCTTAGAGTTCCAGATTAATTAGTCCTAATATGTTGTAAATAATTTTGAAATTCCTTAGGTCCGACAAACATTGAAATCCGCGGAAGTTTATGACAATTTCCTTCGTTGTCTTTCCTTGTACATTGATGAAGTCCTCTCAAGGTCTGAAGTCGTCCAGCTGGTTACCCCATTTCTGGTCAAGTATCCAGAGCTGCACAATTATTTCAAAGATTTCGTAGGTATGAAAGAGCCGACTGTGGACCCAGTTCCACAGAACTTGATTAGATCAGAAAAACTTCCTGAAGAGCAAGTCATGGAAATTGGTACGCCCATTTTTCTTGTACAACAAGTTAAATACTTACATTCGGAGAATTGAATTAGATTTTGAATTTGATACGACACAGATTTCTCTACATGCAAGAGATTTGGTGCTAGTTATTGTGCTCTTCCCAAAAATCATTTCCCGCCAAGATGCTCAGGCCGTACGCCATTGTGCAAAGAAGTGTTGAATGATGTTTGGGTCTCATTCCCAACTTGGTCAGAAGACACAACGTTTAGTAATTCCAGGAAAACACAATTCGAGGAATACATTTATCGCTGTGAGGACGAACGTTTCGAGGTAAGTCCTTCGAAGTTAACCAATAAGACCTTGCATATTTGAATGCTTCGGATTATCACATGGATTTTTACAGTTGGACGTTGTAATTGAAACAAACTCTGCAACGATCAGAGTTTTTGAAGCTGTAGCCAAGAAAATGTCCAGAATGTCACCAGAGGAAGTGCATGAGTTTCGATTAGACGAATGCCTTGGAGGATCATCCCCGACCATTCATCAACGAGCTGTCCGTCGGCTTTATGGAGACAAAGCTGGGGATATAATTGAAGGACTGAAGCGAAGTCCAGCGATTGCAATCCCAATCGTTCTTCGACGTCTCAAATCCAAGGAAGAAGAATGGCGAGAGTCACAGAAAACTTTTAATAAAATCTGGAGAGAACAAGTGGACAGATTTTATTTAAAATCTTTGGATCATATGGGACTAAGTTTTAAACAAGGGGACATTAGGGCATTGAGATCCAAGGCTTTATTGAGTGAGGTCGAGGCACTTTACGATGAGGTATGTTTATTGGTCCCCACATTTCCTTCTTTGTCAAACTAATTTTGAAATTAATTTTTGAAATTAGCGTCAAGAGCATAATTCGACAGAACCTGAGGGATCTACTACAGTACTTGTAGGACCTCATTTATCTCTGGTGTACAAGGACAGAACTATCTTGGATGACGCTTGTAATTTATTACTTCATCATGTTCGACGCCAAAGTGGGATTCAGAAGGAAGATAAACGAAAGATAAAACAATTGTTGAAACATTTCATAGCTGATTTATTTCATCACACAAGAATGGAGTTATCGGATGATGAGAATGATGAAGGTAAATCAGCGTTATATTAATATTTTTCTTACGATCAGTCTCTATTGGAGAAGTCTTAGTATTTTCATACAATTCATATTTTTCTTAATAGCTTTACACTCTTAAACGTTTTCCTCCTCAAAGATTGAAAGTATTGTCCGGGTCCTCACCAATAAGTATTGCGTATAATGGAATGAGGTGTATTCTAAACCTGCATAGCAGGATTGGGAGCTTTGTCCCTGTTAAAAATAAACGATAAGCCGTCATGTGACTAATATTTGTGAAATTTCTTGAAAAATATAGTATGTCAAGAAGAACCAGAAAGGAGAAGTCCGATTGAACTTCCACCAACGAATGGAACCCGGAACGGGAATAAACGGGCAGGGAAGAGAGGGAATGGGAATGCTGCTAAACAGGTCACACCATCCACTGCTGCCAAAAAAGAAGACGACACGGCTGGAAGTTCCACCCAACCCGGGGAAGATACATTGTCAGGGGTACTTAGTAATGAACCTCAAGAGTCGAGGAGGACACAGGCCAAGAGGGAATTGAAGCAACAAGCAATGAATGACACGAGCACAACCAGTACTGTGAGTGCTGTCAGAGTTCGAGAGGTTGACCAAGACGAACAGCCTGGAAGTAGTCGAGATATAACAAATGAACGAAAGTCATCTGGTCTTCGAATGGGTGTAGGAAATGAAGAAATCGTACTCGGGTCATCAAATCTTGCCAAGAGAAGGGGTTCAGGGGCTAGACGTATTGCTTTCCAGGAAGACATGGAATTATTGGAATGTGATAAAGTTCCTCGACGTGTGATAACTCTCCCACGCCCTGACGAGGTTGGTAAAATACTTGTGTCTGAATAGGATCGGAACACCTCTCTAAAAGAATTTTTATTTTTTAATTTAGAAATTGTATACTATTTATAATTTATTTTATTTGTTTTGACAGGATGAAGCATACACAATGTTCTTTGCGAGTAATTCCTGGTACGTATTTCTTCGACTTCATCAAATCCTGTGTGAGCGGTTGACAAAGATGCACGATGTGGCCGTCAAGATTTGTATGGAAGAAGCAAAAGAAAATTGTGATATAACATCAACGGCAGCATACAAACTCGGCTTAAAAAGTAAACGTAAGTTATCCATAGTGATAATCTCTTTTCAGCATATTTTTATACAATATTGCTGTTGGTTCTTGTTGAATTAGGAGATGTGGAACCAGAAGACTATTACCCAACGTTCCTTGAAATGGTTCGAAATCTCTTGGATGGAAATATGGATGCAAATGCATACGAGGATTCTCTGAGAGAAATGTTCACGATTAACGCATATATTGCTTACACAATGGACAAGCTCGTAGGGAATGCTGTTCGTCAGGTAAAACTAAGTCTTGCGTTGTTGAAATCAAAAAAAAATATATCTTTCAAAATTTTAATTTTGGAATTTGAATATTTAGTTGCAGACATTGGTGACGGATGATGTATGTCAAAAGGTGCATGAATTGTACCATCAATCTGTCAAACATGGAGGAGCTGGAGGATTCTATGCAACTATGAGTCATAGAGCTTCTGCAGAGGCCTGGTATCAAAAAGCTGCTGAAAAAATTTGCAATGATGAGAGCTGTGTTAAAGTTATCATTGTAAGGAGTAGTAATCAAAGTAGTTATTTTAAAAATCCGTAATGTTGCTCACACTTAAACCTTTCCACTTTCAAGTCGAAGCCCCCACCCGACTGGATTTGAACCCGAATGAAAACCCTAAACCAATACTCATCTCCCTTTCCGATGAGCATGATAAGCCTGTTCCCACGTACATGTTACACCTTCCCTGTTTTGGGCTTTGACTTGAAAGTGAATTGAGGGTGGAAAAGTTTAAGTGTGAGAAACATTAGTGGTACCGTATATTCCGAATTAGAACGACTGTCCTCGTATTGAATCACTGATTCCTAAATTCTATTCTAACAGTACAAGAAGCAATGTCGGATGACAATGGAGTTACTTGAGTCGGAGCCTCAGACCCCGGACCCAACGGAACAACGAGCCAAGTACTCGGCATATTTGGAAAGTTTCGCCTCTGGGGGTGAAGGAGTGAGTGAAGACTTGAAATGTGAAGTTGGTACAAAACCAGTATTTCTTCCCAGGAATATACGTCAATGGAAACAACAACGCCAACACGCCTATCAAACAGAAATTAGAAAATTTCCTAGACAGGATGTAAAAGAAGAACCGATGGAAGAAGACGAAGAAGGGGTGACGGATGAGTGCCGATTTCTTAGGAATCCAGAGAGTGATGGGAGAGCTTTAAAAATAGAAGCCAGTGATGACTCTGAGGAAGGTGGAAGAGATTGTGGGAGTGGGAGAGTATTCACAATAAAGACTGTTAGGGGTTCTGCGTCCAATCTGTAAGTCTTAGTCTCTTTTTTTTTAAATGGGTCACCAATTCGACATATTTTTCAGAAATGTCCTTCACTTCTTTCTGTGCAGATCAAGAGGAGCGGAGGGTGACAAATCCACACGTTTAGCTCAGTTAGTAATAGAAGAGAATCTACAGTGCCGATTTAATCCGACAACGTACAAAATGGTCTTTGTAGTACATACAGAAGACTTCATGCATCTCAAGGGCGCGCTACGGAACGCGAGAGAGGTAAGAATTTATTCGTTTGTGCAATTTATCATTGTCTACCCTAGGGATCCAACCCCCAGCAGAAGTATGTACAATATTTGTAGAATTTATCCGAATTGAACTGGCCAAAATGTTTACATTATGACTATGAATTCCCAGAAAGGATTGTCTAGAACAAAGAAGACGCATCCCGGCGGCCATGTTTGTTTTTCGATGATCTTTCTGTAATTGTAATTTACT
>JAQGCA010004477.1:0-10278 GCA_034698945.1 Protaphorura quadriocellata
AGCTTTTTAATTTCACCTGTGTTGGTTGAAGAAGATAGCTCAACTTGAGTGAGTCTATTGTCAAACGCCGTTAATTTGCCATCTAAATTGTCAAATCTGGTGTCAATTTTTTCATTCATCATTCGGAATTCTCTTAACATGGCATCTAGGACATGGTTCTCTGTATTGGGCATTGTCGGTTCCTCCTGTGCCTTCGTAACGCTATTCTTTAATTTATTAATTCACCATTCAGAAGTAAGGTCCTTGACTGCCATGCTTGCTTCATGTTTCTACATGATATTTGCACTTGGACAGACTTCAATGTCATGGGAGTTCAAATTCGGGACTTCTGGTGCCGGTGGTGAAATGGAATTCCCGGAAATTACTACCATTGGGTCACTGTCAAAGTATGGTCATGATTCAACCAATTGACTTGTGACCTCGGGGGTTGACCGCAGAGAAAAATGATAGAGGGAAAAGTTGCTTGTTTCACTGAGTAGAACAACTTTTGTAGGGGTCATTTTTCAGTTACCAGGAAACCAATGGTCGAACTTTGACCTTCCGTGTTGGGACCTTCACAAAAGTTGTTCAGGAGGTCGACGGCTATAACATATCCAAGATACAGCCAATTCTGAAGGGAGGTTATTTGCTGTGCCCTTTGTGCGATATCCTTTGAAGTGATGAGGTGACGGTGTCAGATACAACGGGGACACCTCAAAGACCAATAAACTAGTTGACATCAGAGTTGCAAGCAATGAGGGGGTGGGTTGCTCCTGAGTTTGGAAAGTTATTACACCTCGTTTGATACTAATTTCAATTAGCAATGCAAGGAGTCAGAACAACACCATTGGTCGAAATATCCATTTATTAACTGACCTCCACCCAATGCGTAATTTCCATCCAATCGTAAAAATTGAATCCCGAATGTAATACATAATTTAGATTTTTTTTCTGTGTGTTGATTCCGATCTGTGCGTGAGAGAAATTGGTAAAATGGAGAACGGAAAGCAGGACCGGCCTTTGGATATTTGCCGCCCCAGGCAACATTTGTTCAGCACTCTACTAGTGAGTTTAAATTAAGGTGTATATTTCGGAGGTAATACCTATAAGCTTATACTTTCACCAACATTTTTATGGGCTATTTTAAAAAAGTCGAACCGCGATGTCCAAAATGTCCCATTCCATTTACACGCAATTCAAGTTTGAACCAATACTTTGTCACACCAATTCTTGGACGAATCAGGCATACATGCATTCGCTTCGCAGGGGCACTTTTTGTTACCTCTAATGTATATTATTTATCCTTTTTGAGATCATTTTCGCTCAATTCATTAGTACAGAATTGGGAATCGGCGCGGAGGGCTCTAATTTTTTGAATTTCTTGAACAAAATATTATACGAAATTGACTATTTGTCCTTTTGCCGTAGGTTCAAGTGCAAAATTCCTAGTTGACCCCAGAGGGAGAGATTTTTATATATCTCCTTGAAAAAATATCGAAAAGGTAGACAGTTAGTTGTCCCATAGTTTCATAATCGCGCTCTTCTATTTCTGTGTCACTGACTACGATGCGTTACTTACTACTGCAGCACCCGTGGAATCAGGATTTTCACTTTAAAAATTCGGGGTCCACCAGAATTTGCAAACCCCCCAGGATCGCCCCATGCGGCCGCCTGAAATGTCTCCCCCGAAGGCCTTCCCCGACGGGAAGAGTGGAGAATGAAGAATTGAAGACAATTTGGCGAATGTCATCTGGTCATACGTGTGTCACCGAGAGTCTAATTTGCTCTCCAATGGCCTTTTGATCCCAGTCATCAATTTTCCACTGATGTGGGGTTCTAGCTCACCCCAGCCGTTTAACTGTGTGGCGTTTTTAAATAAACCTCTTCTTCTGTGCGACTTGACCATTGACCCCTTGTTTCTTTATGCGATTTCAAGTTGTTTGACCAGAAATGGATACTCCAAGGTCAATAAAGTTCAGCCGCAATAATTGGTGTGGAAATGCGTCTATTTGTAATTCTTCGCAATTAATTTCTGTACAATTTTTTGGCTTATTCGATTAGACCTCACCCTATATCGCCCTGGTAGGGTGCGATTCGCGACGGTGGCGGTCATTCACAATTTTTTCTCAATGCGACATACAGTGTGCACATAAAAAAAAATTTATGGCGATTTTTTTTTGTTTCCTATGGGTCATTGATATAAACTCAAAATCCATTCCTCGTGCTTCTGAGAAAGTTCCCACTTCTTACCATTCCGAATTTTTATTTCCACATTACAATTTTTGAATCAAACCAAACTACGGTTATTTTAACTAACCGATGTATTGACTGTTCAGAAAAAAAATTTAACAAAAATTATTGATGACATATAGTACCAGGGATCGCGTTTAGTAAAAGGGGGTGAATACTTATTGTGCGTGCCTTTTCTATTATCGTGTGGTCTTCATTTTTTTTGGGGGTGATACGAGGCGAGATGGACCATTGTCAATACAAATTATTATTCCCTATTGATTTTGCTACAAAATATATTTTTTCCAGTATTCCAGTACACGTCGTTTGGAAATAATATTTGTTTGTTTGAACGCGGCTCCAGGGGGTAAATACTTAATGCACTCACTGTATATGGAAAGTACGATGTGTGGTTTTAGTGTGCGATCGCCGGGAGCAAGCGATCGATGTCTTGTACCATCCTGTTCTATATTCTACAACATTATGAATTCCATTCTACCACCTACGTATTAAACCACCTACGTATTAAACCAGCTACTAGCGAACAAAGTCGTTGTCGTCAACACTTCCAAAAGGTCAAGGTTTTATATTCAGTAAGACACTACATAGCAGCACTCTGGGCTCCATTCCGAAGGGAACTATGTAATATAATTATTGAGCATGTTCAAGGTTGTGAACGTGCAATTAAGTATTTCAACCGAAAATCTAGTTAATAATTCAGGGCCGAGATAATAACAACGTACTGAAACACCTGTCAACAATAATCAAGGTTGATAGTTAATACCTGGCATTATTTACGTGGATACGAGGTTCAAGCCATTCAGACCAAGGAAATTCTGATTAAGCCGAATATAGACGCTGAGTTTCATTGGCCGCAGGTCTACGATGTCGGAAATTGTTAACGATTAGCGTGAATATTGGACAAAATGTCTTCCATTCTCCTGGAATGTGAAGAAATTTATGATGCTGCTGAGTTGAATTGTAAATTGTATTTCCTGCTCTCTCCTGGAGTACGTATTTAATGTCAGGTACAATGGGTATTCATCAGAATAGTTCTAACAGGAAGTCATTTTTACCTTGGGTAAGCTAACAAATTCGTTGGAGTCAACGCTTACTTGAGAGGAAGTGGTCGAGGTATTAAGTACGCAATGAAATTGGCTAAAGGAGTGTTACGGGATAACCCACTTCTAAGATGTTAGACATCCTGACAAAACTACGTAATAATTAGAAACATTCATGGATGTGGATGTACATATAATTATTTCAACCGGAAGCAAAGTCAGTAATTACGATCTGAATGTATGAAGTCATTCCAACAAGGTTGATACCTTCGACATATCTATATAAATGTTGAACCCTTAAAATAATTCAGTCAAAGAAATTCCTGCTCACTCCAAATGTAAACCAAATTACATTCAATCAGAGTCGTCCCTGTGTATACTTCATTGTTGGGAATCCGTAATGTTAACGAGACGCTCATTAGATTATGTCAGCAAACTACTCTCGCTTGCATGTCGTGCAAAATGTCTACCATTCTCGTGGAATGCGAAAAAATATTTGCTGAAACCTCTCTCGGTGCGAGATGCCATCCCTCACATTCTAATTTCGATCTGCCTACCAGCCAACACTTTATTTCTGATTTCTTCTTTTTTGTGGAATAAAGCGACAATTGAGAAAAGTCAGTCTGAACTGGTTTTGCATTTGCTTTGGACATACTCGTTCGGGGTCATGTCCGTCGCTTCACTCTACATATTCATCATACGGCACTGTCTGGCGAGACTGGTTAACAAAGTTTTCCAATTTCAAATAAAATTGCAACGTAAGTATTCTAAAAGTCTTACTGTACACACTGTGTACACACTGTACTGAAGTTGTTGTATGATTGAAACATTTTGTCACAGACGACTTTTTGAACAAAAATATATCACAACCTGCAAATCTGGTCGAAGCAATCCTAAAATCGCTCCAAGCTGGCACGATTATCGGAAGCATTTTTGTTTCCTTCATGTTTTTTGAGGACCCGCGTAGCAGCCGTTACATTCACTCGGTAGTAGGCCCTGGAATCCAGATCTTGCATTACGTTCTCCTCGCGTCATTTGGTGCATTAGAATTCATGCTTTTTTTTGCAATGTTTATAAAATTTTGCTTTTTAGAGACTATATTCATCATGTGTTGGTTCGGTACAAGCTTTTGGATGAAGGAAATCAGGTACTTGACATATGACATGGGTATGCAGTAATTTAATTTTTAATGCCGCATGGACATAGGAAATACAATTTGAACGCTTGCTAGCAAATGACTCTGTTCCGTATACATTTAGGTTCTGCGTCAGCAATGTAAAATACTCTACCGTTGAAGCCATTCGTGAACCGAGAACATCAATCCTCATTCATAAATGCTTTCAAATATTGAACCAGGAGTTCAGCAATTGCTGTCGCAGCTTTCTAATGCCAGCCTCGCAGTTAGTCCTGGTTCTAGGACCCGTCATTAACAATGATATAATCATTAGATTCTGGACTCATCTAAGTCTACTCAGTTCTAGTGTTTTCTTAATTAGCACGGCAGCTTACTTGATCGGCGTTTGTTTTATTTATCCAGCCGGCGCCGTCTTGAATATCCGCTCGGTTTCATATTTAAAATCTTTGAAGGCAAATTCTAGGCATATTAGTCTCGTTCAGAAAAGAGAAGTGAAGTCCTTGCGTCCGATTAGAGTATACATTGGTGATTATAATTATATTCAAAAGCACACAACGTTTATGATGTTCGGAAGAATTGTTTACTGGACCATGAAATCATTGTTATTGTTCCACGAGTGAAGCAGTTATCTTTTATCATTGGATTAGGATTCGATTGTGTATAACAAGTTTAAACATTTGCCATTTTTAATTGCAAATATGTTAACTTTAATTAATATTATTTAAGTCTAGTTAAAGTTGGAATTGACGACACTCCCTGATATTTCAATGATTCATCTATGATGTTTATGTTATGTGAGCTATGAAGTTGATGACTATAATAAAGCACGTATCCAATCCAATCAAGGAAATAGACTTCGTCCTCACTATATATATTCCTATTATAATGATAATCATATATTTGATTATTAAGTAAAGTTGTAATGCTAAATTGGTGTTGGTGTAAATAAAATTGGTGAGAAATTCTGACCATTTTAAATCGATTTTTACGTATGTCTGGAAATATAATTCCAACGGGGATTCTACTTAGTTACTAACGAGTGGGAACATCAGGGCTGGTAATTTTAACAATTTCATTTTATGTATTTGTTTATTTATTTAGCGTAGCACATTTTCCCATTAATAAGTCCTTACAATGTGAATTGATAAAAACAAGGAGGCGGTTAGTTACAAACACAATTGTTTGTTTGTTTGTTTGTTTTTTCATTAGAGTGATATTTCAACGCAGTCACAGATACAAGTAACGCTCATTGACTGTCTTATTATGAAAATACTTTTAGATGTTAATATTTACAAATGCTTACAAAGCCAAACAACCCAGAGCCGGCGTAGGATTATAAAGTATAAACAGGCTAGGCCAGCCGAGCGAATTAAGGCAACCTGGGATTTTCTGTCATAACGTTAAAGGAAAAATAGGTCTTGCCACCAAGATCACTGCACTGTATTATGCAGATTAGGTGACCTTTATTTTGTTTTCTCCTGTCTGCACCACAAACACACCAATCCCATAGCATAGGAAGCTAAAGTACCCCAAGCCACACTATTCGACCCTATTTCCTGGCTCGGATAATTCCATTAAAATTCCAATAAAGGAATAGGAATATCCAGACCAATTTGTGCTGAACATGTGCTGAAGGCACAAATTACTTTACGAATTGTCTCAAGTCTAGCCAAAGAAATTTTTTCCAAAGGAAGATGAGGAGACAGAAGTCTTCAATCAATATTCATTCAATTCATTTATGGAATTTTCTGATCTGAAAAAATGGTCTTGTTATCAAAGCTTGGATGGGCTTCACATTCCTTTGGTAACTGAGGATCTGTGATTGTGCCTGGTTGGATGAATGACCCCTCGCACTGCACTACAAACTGTTGAGGCAGAAGTATGTACGAGATGTGTCCATTAAATTGGATAAACTCGTTGTTATGACGGATGTTTCGATCCATTTATCTAATTAGCTTTCACAGGTCTGTGGCACTCAGATTCTTTTCCCCTAATCATGATAATAAAATCCCAGATTGCTCTAACATGCTAAAGTTTTTCGAGGCTTGAATATGCGTTATATTTCCTTGTAAGCTCTGGGTTGTTTGGATTTGAAAGTGTGAATATTAACATCACGTGTATTCCTAATTAGATAATCAACTCGCATACTCTGCATGCTTGAATGCAGGGGTTAGCACTCTAACGGGAAAACAAACAAGCAAACAAACAAACAAGCAAACGATCATTCGAGGCGATCAATTTTGAATGAACTCATTAATTTGTGTTGAGTTCTCTTCTGTAACGAAATCTATGTTGTTCAACTTTGAAGTGTATTATCCAATAAACTCAGGACAACACGAAGTGCAGTCGTAGCCTTCACACCGATTATTGCAAGAGCGTTCCAAACGTATCATGTCTCATATACTTTCTCGCCAGTGTTAATAAGGCTTATGACATTCTGAATTAATGTGATATTTCAGCTCAGCCTCATCTACATAAGAATACTCCTTGATTACCTCAAGATATCGGCTAGTAAATATATACCTCGACCGTACATCTATTCCACTCTGCTGCCGACTCGTTAATTAAAGCTGAAATTTCTACGTGATATTACAATTGGAATGGGGTCAAACAAACCGGCTTTTCGTACGGTTTAAAACCAATGAAATTTATGAGTAAATTACGTCTGCCCGTACATAATTATTCCTTCCAATATATAAATAAACTTCTTATGTGTATATGTAAAACATTCCGATCCGTGCTGGATGGCGAAGAACTAATCATCCCTCTGGACGTCAGGTCTCGTATACCCACTGTAAGCTAAGTAAAGGCACTCCATTTTAGATTGTTTTGAGAGATATTAGACAGACAAACAAGAACATCTACTGCGAGATTCTTCGACAACTCTTTTGGAGTTATTCTAATTCTTCCTATTCCATTCTACGAATTTCTATTGATCCATCCTGGTAGAGTCAATCCATTATGATTTTCTACAGTTGATCCGTACTCCGTACAAATACTTCATAACAATGTATTGTCATTAATGAGTTCTATGAGCATAACCAAAAAAGAACGGCCAAAGTTTCACTACTATTAAATAATATTGAATCACATGTTTGACTCAAAATAATAGGACACCAATTGGTAATCATAATATTCCTCACTGGCGGAACAAAATATATTATTACTACTTGACACAATGCTAATCAGTTACAATCCATGCAAAATTAACATTGCTGGGTGATAACTAGCTAGACGTGGAAGGCTTCGGAATTTCTATCCGTAATTATGACAGAATGCGCTTGAGGTTTTCGGAAGATTGGTGATGGTTGCGGTTTTAGTGTCGGCAAGTTGTTTATATCGCTGTCAAAACGAAGCTGCTGAATGAGACCAGCTAGTACCAAAAACAATTGATCCTTAGCCAAACTCTCTCCTGGACACGCACGCTTGCCTAAAAGTAATGAGAACATAGCTTTAAGAACGAAGAAGCGAGCGTAGCAACTATTAACTCACCTGAGGAGAAGGGAATAAGACCCTCGTTTGCTCTAAACAGTCCATTATTATCAATAAATCTTTCTGGGCGAAAATTTTCTGGGTCACCCCAAATCTCTTTATTGAAATGGATTTGTCGGAGGTTTGAAAAAACAAGGGTTCCTCGCGGTAACGTGAACCCGCTCAACTCCATTGCTTCTGTTACGGAGTGTGGTATTCCCAGTGATCCAACTGAAGAGAATCTTAACGTCTCTGCTATAACAGCTTCTACGTAAGGCATTCTATGACAGAATGGAAGTAGTTGAATTAGTCATGTCGCTTGTCTTTATGGTCCAAGGAACACATTTTCAACATTTCACTTACCCGGAATCAATTTTGACACAAGATTATGAAGAGTTTGGCCAAAATATTCCTAATTTTATGAATTTCAACCTTAGTTTTGAAAACTTTACCTTGGTCTGTCTGTTAGAGAAGGAATTGCTTTTGTCCCTATAATATTAACAATCTCAGTGTGCATCTTCTCCTGAATGTCTGGATTAGTTACTAAGTACAAAAGAGTCCAATTTAAAGTGGTAGTAGTCGTATCCACACCTGCTAGTATGACCTCCATCAGAACGGACACCAAATGTTTCTCTGGAAATTACATATCTTTACGTTTTAACTTAGCCATTTGCGGAGAGTACTAGATGCATTTACCCCCTTCCTCCTTCCAAAAACTGGACTGCTGGTCGGTTGTTAGATGTATTTCCTTCAAGTAGGCATCAATGAAGCCATTAGGATTGTCCGCGTAAACCGTTTTCTTGTGGGAATCCACAGTTTCTTTCAAAAAGTCATAAACCTCATTTACGCTGTCGTGAAGACATTTGAAGCCAGATGCTTTCGGAAAAGCTTTTCCTAATCCTGGTATCAGGAAGAGGCCTGCCCCTCGTGTTGTGATAAATTTTGAACTTGCGCTTCAAAATTTCATAAAAAAAGTAGAACTTAATCAAACAAGACGAATTCACAATTGATGACTTATTGTGAAATATACAATCGTTCATGGTGTTAGTGCACGTCGTATTTGCTGTCATAATGCAATTAGCTTTTTTATTTCTTAAGTGAATCAATTCAAGTTTGGTATGCTTCACCCTTTCCCCATAGCTCCGGTCAAGTTCGTCGGAAAACGTGATCAGATTACTCTTACGAGTTAACATCTCCTGAGAGTTTCAAATCAATTTGTGACCTTACTCTGGCCGTCGTGCCCCGTCTTTTCATTCCAAATTTCATTTGTTTGGAGAACTTACGAGACACTGTCATTTTCCTAGGTACACTTTACGGGCACTGGGACGCACTTCCAGCGCAAACTTATTGCATCTTGCGGCGATTTGCACATCCTGTGTACCCATCATACACCATTTGCATATTGATACGTCGGACCCATGGTACACGCTTTGTACATCATGTTTAGTCTTCCCCATTTTACTAGTTTATAATTCACATCCGCAAAGTTGTTGCCTGTCTAAGTCAAGATTCTTAATTCTGTATGCAATGCAAGGCCTACGTTTGGTGTCGAATTTGTATTTTTGTCATCGAGTTTTTCCAACAATGCTTGCTTGGTATACACCAGATTTTAAAAACCAATTACATAATGCAATAAATAACAGTAAAACGAATTAAATAATTGAGACTGGATATAGAGCCCGAGGTATCGGAGAGTGGTTGAGAGGGTATAGAGAGGGGTAGATAGGGTATAGAGAGTGGTTGAGAGGGTATAGAGAGGGGTAGATAGGATATAGAGAGTGGTTGATAAGGTATAGAGTGGTTGAGAAGGTATATAGAGCGGTTGACAGGGTATATAGAGTGGTTGAGAGGGTATATAGAGTAGTTGAGAGAAGGTGTAGAAAGTAATTGAGATGTGTACGATAGAACGATTCCACTGTGATTGGATGTCGTCCAATCTCTTTAACATTAGGGGGCAATATCTCTCCAACGTTACATATCATATCATATCTAGACGGAAGCATGTGCAAGATGGAACGTTTCCACTGAAGTGGTTGGAAGTCGTCTTATCTCTTTGACATTAGGGGGCAATATCTCTTTAACATTACCATCTGTTTAACATTTGGGGACGATATCGCTTCAACGTTACCATATGATTAACATTAGGGGGCGAAATGTCTCTAACGTTACCATCTGTTTAACATTAGGGGGCGATATCTATATATCGTTAAAGATTATATCACAATATTATGGGAACATGTCAAATTTCAGAAGTGCTTAAGATATATTGCGATGTTAGTTCAATATTACTTCATAGTCAGGAGCTCTTTTGAATTCCTTATAAAACCAATGATGATGATGAACTTGGGCTCAGGAGACCAGGAGACCAAGTACTTAATTGACATAGCCAAAGGCCGAATCAAA
>JAQGCA010004478.1:0-10278 GCA_034698945.1 Protaphorura quadriocellata
GTTCACACACGGAGAAATTGATTTCGTGGTGTGGCCAGAACTGGCTTGATGGGCTGGTGTTAGATACATGCTGCTTTAGGTACTTGTTTCAAAAACACACCAACTCGTCCTTTCTATCCTATTATAGCTGTTCTGTGCAGTACTTTGAGGTTACACCCCATCCCTTAACATGGGAGGTTACATCCCCATCTCTTAACATGGGAGGTCACACCCACCTCTTAACATGGGTAGTTACATCTTCATCTCTTAACATTTGAGGTTACATCCCACCACTTAACATGGGTAGTTACATCTTCATCTCTTAATATGAGAGGTTAACTCTCTGAACATGGGAGGTTACACCCCATATCTTAACATGAGAGGTTACATCCCCATCGCTTAACACGTGAGATTGCATTCCATCTTTTAACATGGTAGGTTACATACCCATATCTCAACATGGGTCGTCGCACCCTACCTCTTAACATGGGATGTTACAAGCCAATCTCTTAACATGGGAGGTTACACCCCATTTCTTTACATGAGAGATTACGTACTATCCAGGGCAACTCTACGTTGTTTGTTGTTTGGCCTCTCGGCCTAACCGGGTGGGCCAGTCTCTGTAGAGGGCATGGGACTGGTCTAAGAGGCAGTTTTGTTGATTTTGTTGGACTTAACAACCGGCGAGAATTGCGCCCTGAAAAAGTCCGAGTTCTCTGAGTAAGAAATTAAATATATTCTTCATCCGGTTACAACAAAGTACCAGAAAAGTCATAAGAAAATCCTCTGACCCCAAAGACTTTCTCAGGGCGCAATTCTCGCTGGTCGTTAAGTCCAACGAAATCAACAAAACTGCCTCCTAGACCCGTCCAATGCCTCCTACAGAGACTGACTGACTCAGTTTTTGTCCAACTCCTCCAGATTGGGCTGCCCAGGGGTGGCAAAGGTAACGTGCCACCCTGTACATCAACTTTAACACAGTGTGTCCAGTTAGAATTGTTTTCAGTGAACCACTCAGGCTTCAGCCTTGCCCAAGTTAGTATTTTAGCAATAGTGAAAATAGTAGTGCACGCAACTGAATAAAGTGCTTTTCTAAGGTCAACTGCCAACAAAATACACACTTTTCCCTGATATTAAGAACAAAGTCCAAACTGTACACAATGGACAAACTCTGTCCCATGTTTCCACCTGAAAGCAAATTGAAATTTCGTGAAATAATTAGGATTAATTCCTCTTAATTCATTCATATAGGAATTGTGTTCTTTTATCGAACACTATTTTGATCAGAAATAGAGTTATGAAGTTGGTCGGAAGTAATCTAAAAAAGATGGTTGGAGAGTTGGCTATTTCAGTATCGTTATAATTGAGCCATTTTTTAAAACAGAATTTTTGTGTCGTCTGTTATAAAACTAAAAAATTCAGTTCCATAAGTTTTGTAATGGGAAAAAGGGATCACCCTGGAATTGACATTCACTGATAAGTCATTGGAGTCAGTCAAAGTTTTGGATATGTCCCTTCCATTCATGGACTTAAAATGGAAAATTTACCCAATGCCAGTGTCACCAAGTTGAATATCGTTGTACGATGTGTATAACATTTGTGTATGTAACCAAACATTAGAGAAATAATCAGCCGCCTATCTTTACCAAATATAATCTGGTCCACTTTTCTTTTAGGATTGGCTTTGATTTGTATCACATTAGAAATTCCTGGCCAGAAATCTTTCCGTTCAATTGACATGTTGATCGATTTCTTTGTGTCAGACACAACTTCACGCTAAACTTGTTTACATACAAATGAAATCTAAACCTGACTATTGGTGCAGGTAGACACTGGACTATGTCATTCTGGGTCGCACAAGTGTGTCCTTCATATATTACAAATCAATATGTCTTATATAATAGTGGCATTGACCATGGAATACGTACACTTTTAATATTTCCTTTTCTTCCTTGCTGTTCGGTCGAACGTAAATATTTTATGCTAGTCACGGCTGTCCATTCTTTATAGACAAATACATGAAAATTTCTTAATGGCACACTTATTAGAAATGCTGAATACTATTTGTGGGGCCGATGTGCTCTCCAGAGTCACGATTATACTGACGAGGGGAACGTCAAAATCTCGACGTCTAAACAACCAAAATTCAAAACGAGGTCAGCTGGTGACCTAAACGTGAAATGTGCAACGAGTGACCTTCATCCGAGAATTCAGTTGGCTCAGGAATCAGTGGTATGAATTTCAAATTTTTATAAAAATATTCTCCCTGACGTTCCCCTCGTGAATGGGACAGAGTTTTATACGTTAGTAATTCTTATGATTAGAGATCGATTATCACAGATTAGAAGCGAATAAAAATATAAAACAATGATTTCTAATGGATGAATTTTATTACACCATTATGACATTTGATATGACACGTAAGAATTATAATTAAAGCATAGAACTTAGCATTAGAATGTTGTCTTCTTATTTCATATACACCGCCAAGTACTTGTAAGAATGACGTAATTAGGCCAACTAATCAAAGTAGGCCAGTGCGCAATTATGGAAATTACTCACAAAACAATTAGTACTCTACGCTAATAGACTAGGTTAACTTATTAATACATTACGTGAATGAGTTGGCCGTACGTCCGTCTGTCCGTCGACACTTTTCATGTAGTAAATTTTACCGGATTTCAACGAAATTTTTGGGGTAGCTGCACATGGTCATGAGAATCACAAAGTGTTAATATGACCCTGACCCAGGTGACCTCGGAGCTAAGGTCACCAGAGGTCGCGTGCAGTAAATGTTTACGGGTTTCAACGAAATTTACACGGTGGGTACGCAAGGTCACAAATAATAACCAAGCGTTAATATAACCTCGCCAGGTCACCAGAGGTCAAATTTACAAAGCTGAACAGAATGGTCTAAAACGTGCATAAATGAAAAAAAAGGTGGGCGTCAGACGGTGACCTCAATAAAGGTCACCAGAGATCAAATTTCCAAAGTTGCTCAGAATGGTCTGAAATGCGCATAAATGCAATAAAAAATGGATGTCAGACAGTCATGACCTCGGCACCGGTCGGCAGAGGTCAAATTTCCAAAGTTGCTCACAATGGTCCGAAGCGTACATAAATGAAATAAATATTGATGTCAGTGGGTGACCCCCCTGAGCCTTACGACGTAGTATTTTATTTATAATATTATTTCTCTGAAACCTTAACTAGTTTTGAAAGTTGATCAAATTAAACTATAACGTTAGTACATCAACTCAATTTATATTCCTACAGACTAATTGTATGTGGGTTGAAAAAATTAGTCTCTTGCAAACATAAAAGTTCCTGAAATAACAATCCTACACGAAAGTAACTCCTATTTCTCGACACCCTCTGAATTTACGGTCGAAGAAAGGACTGACCTAGGATACAACCAATGAGTCTTGTAAGAGATACTTGCCTAATATAGAACTAACAAAATAGGAAAGAATTAATTCAGATATAGGAGTTCCATGTTAGGTCGTAATACATATATTTTGCATCAGTTATGACAAGGAAAATTAGAACTAAGTTTACTCAACTGGTGCTAACTCTGACTGATATCTGATTCGCAATCCTGAAGATCTAATTCATCTAAACTCTTATAAATGTTTAATAGTTTTTTCATTACGTCCTCGATCACGATGAATACGGTTCAGAATTACTGTTAGCCAAGCAACAGTAGACTGATCGTTTGATCAATCGTGACCTCCAGGAATTTGAACCAAGTCTCTTGAGTGACAGTTGAGAAAAGACTTACGTAAATGATAAGGCGACGTCGGGATTTCAACCATCGAAGGTAAACCTTATCTCGTTTATGCGTGAGCCGAATTTGGTTGTCCAACGCCACTGCTGATTGTTCAGTTAAGAAGGATGCATGATGCAAAAGAAAATATGCACAAAAGAAATTGAAGATTATCATGCTTATAAGGATGAGAGCGACAATAAATATTAGGTTGTATCGAATGAGAACGTAGATGGCAACAACGGTCCAGCCGCAAACAACAAATAGCAAAATTGGAGCCAATAATTCACCAACGAAAGCATTGACGGAATTTAAAACCAGTTGGAGGTGAGGCAAATGTCGACTCCAAACTTGCTGCGTCGCCAGTAATCCAGTTGGCTCACTAGATTAAATATGATCATGTGATATTACATAAATGTTCTCTCTTGTTTTATTGAATACATGCATTTCTGTGTCATGTTGTTACATTTAGAGATGATGCGTTCGGTTGAAACTAAAAATTAACTAATAAATAACCAGGCGCCAAAACTGTTAAGAGTTAAGAAAAAAACTTATCTCAATGAATTCAAAAAGCAAATGATGTGAAATTTGGAGCGGTCATCATGGTTAAATTTGGCATTTAATTCTCGTTTATTCAATTGTCAAGCTACAGGAGACTCAATCCGTCTCCTTCCTCAAGACAATTTTAGCACCAATCTTGTTAAAATTCCAATTTTAACAAGACTTTGGTTAAAACCATTGGATCTCTTTGAAATTGGAGTTTGTCGTTCCTCAATATTTAATCATTCAATGGGTAATATAATACTAGGTGTCTGTATTCTCGTCACGGTTGCGCAACAGAATTGCGAGCGAAATGAACGATGTGCGGAACTATCCATCCGTTGATTTTTGTACCGAATCGTTTCTCCAAATGCAATAACGAACTTTAAGAAAGTATTCTGAGACTGTGTTCACCAAGTTTCAGTTCTTGGTAATTACATGGTCGGAAAACTTGCTCGTCAATCAGCATATGCGAGTATGTTTATTGCGAATATTTAATAATGAACGCAATAAAGAAACAAGCCATAAGAGTGTAGTGTCAATGGATACTGTTACCGAACTAGGGGTTTAGATAGTCCGGTATGTCAACTAGGGTAGTTTTCTCTCAATGTGGGATTTAGTATTTGATTAGCACCAGGCTCAAAGGTATACATTGGTATGTTAAGATGCAGACTATTAGTCAGGCCATGTATAAAACTCATAAAAATTGGAACACCGCTCTCTTCATATGCGTATGCGAACATCCTAATACTGCAGACTGAGCGATAAGAGAATTAAAAGTTCTCATTCATTCATTATCAGAAATACCTTGGCTCCAGCGCAGTTTGGTAACCAACAAGGCAGAGTCATCACATGAGTACGAGGACCTAGACCCGTCACCCATTTTCTCAATACATTGGCATCCCCTAAGTTGGTTTTCGTCAAAATTAGTCTGTGGAAATGAAGTACGCTATTTCGGCCTATCTTCAAAAATTTGATTAAAAAAATCCAGAGGTTTCCCTTTCCTTCGAAAAAGATGAAATCGTGTGTTATAACGCCTGCTGATTCCGGCGTTTTTCATTTCACGTCTGTATTGAGACGTGCCCATTAGAACATCCTGTCAGGATTTTGTTTCGTTAAGTTCTATGGTTCATTCATTTGGAATTAAAAAAATAATTTTGATTTTTTTCAAAATTTCCTGCAATGCATCTAATGGACAGCTCACAACATTGACACGAAATGAAAGCACCGGAAACAGCATGATTTATAACACACGATTTCATCCTTTTTGAAGAAGGAGTTCAGGATTTTTTAATTGATTTTTCGAAGATGGGCCAAAAAAAAGTACTTCATTTCCGCAGGAGAATCTTGATGAAAACCAACTCAAGGGATGCTAATCTATTGAGAAAAATGGGTGTGTAGTCCAGACCCTGGTACCCATGTGTGAATCTCCGTTGTAAAGCCATTTGCATCTGATGTTGTGTTTGGGTGTATCACTTATAAACTAAATCCAAAAATATTGTATTTTGCCTAATAAGTGTATTTTTCCTCCATATTCTGAAAGATTCCCTTCTCTCAGAACCGAATAGGATTGAGACCACAGTTGCCAAATATCTCGTTTATGTCGCCTTGTCATGGTACTCCTTGACAGAAACAAGTCATTACTGTCGGCATACACCCCGAGGAGTAATACAATATTTTTTCCAACCCAACACTAATTCATCCAAAACGTTGTTATATCCGTGTAGCGGCAAATCCGGATAAATGTTACATCGCGATGTTCGCGTTACATCGTCAAGGCAAATCAAAGATCTCCGCTACGCTCCGTTCATTTCGCTTCGCCCGGCCAAAGCGGCCCAGGTAAGACATTTAACTTCACGATTCATTGTACAACGAATGCAAATTTACGGTGAATTGATCGTAATCCGCAAAGCTTTATTCCTGTCTAAGGTCGATGTTAATATATTACCTCAGCAATTTAATTGCTCTCTGACATTGAAATGCAGGCATGACAAGCATGATGACAGCGATGGCGCCAGTCCGAGCTTGGTACGCAAACACCAGTTCTATGGTTGTCATGGATACAATCAACCCAGCTGGTGTCATGTCCTCTTGACTCCAAGTAGTTCCATGTCGTGCAGAAGATGTTCCCCTGGGCCCACCACAAATGGGAAGAAAAGGGCTGAGAGCATTTATTTCGCAGAGGGATATCATTGCCACGGAACATGTCACCCACATTGCAATCATGGTCGCTGAAACTACCTTCACGACAAGAGCACATGTACGATCGAGCGAGTCAATATCTTCAAAAACATCATCTGCGACCGCTAACTCCAGGCTTTCAAATGTGATATTGGTGAATTCCTTGGCTTCGTCCGCGTGGGCAATATCATGCAGAAACACACCAGTCGCGTACAGTGTTATGACCATGTAGATTGCTCGAGCGAGGCCATGCATGGTTATGAGATTAAATTCCGCGGTCATCATATCCATAATCATGAAAAGGAATTGTGTAAGGGCAACGGCAAGAACGAGACCGACCTGAAGGATGAATAGAGTTGTCCATCTCGCCTCTGGAATACTCATTCGTGCGGTTCTCGGGTCGAAGTGCTCACGTCTTCCAAGAAATTCAGCAAATCTGAGAGCGAACGACAATGATCGTAATGTGCGGGGAAAGACGGAAGCAAGTATTGTTTCGTTTCTTGAATTGTCCTCAGAATCACTCTTTAAGCTTGGCTCAGAATCCTCCATTCTAAATATTCAAACGTTCAAACAAATTATTATTTCCTGAAATAAAAGTTTAAATGTGTCTATTTTTTCACTTTATTGGCCAGATTATTTTAATAGCCCTCTGGAAAAATATGGTTGGGTTGCATGGTTGGGTATGGAAAGTTTGGAGTTCGTTAATAGTTAAATTTCAATCATTTTGTCTTAATACGTACTTAGAAGGACCAAACCAAGACACCGACTTACGGATAAATATTGCATAAAGGAAATGTTTCGCAAAGGTTGCCGCGTGCCGCATGAGACATATCTTTCATTATTTTGGAATAAAAACCTAATTTTGAATAGGCCAAACGGTAGAAATCGGATTGAAGCGTTCCAAGGTTTCCCGTTCGTGGGATTTGAGAGGCGAACATCATTTCTTTCTTGAGAACCTTAATATTTTAGTTTCAATCCACTCGAATCCATTGTACTTAATATGAATTATTAATTACGATTCTCCATATTACTCCATTAATATTTATGCGCCACCCTTACAAGGGAACGACTTCAATTGAAGCTCTGGAATAAGCCCGCCATACTATTTTGAATGCCAAATATGATCGCCTGGCATGAAAAGTTAAAAGCCGTCTGCACAAATGAAGTACTTTTCTTTCAACTATCTCCAAGAATTTGGAAAAAGAATCCCTGTGGTTTTACCGTTGACGTTGAAATATCATAAGTTAAAATTTATGCCAAATTTCAGTATGGGTAAATGCTGAGAGGACCCAATCAGATGCGTCACAAAACTATTTTGAAAGAATTAAAAAATATTTGTTTCTCTTGGAATTTTGAATTTTCCGTGCGTTCCTAAATATTCTATTTTCCATTCCATTCCATTTAAATACATTCCATGCTTGAGTAACACATAAGCATAAATCGGTCTTCAGTTCTCTTCTGATCCCCTTCCTGTCCTTCCGATTACACGACTACACGACTAACGCCACACTGAAAATTGTGTCAACAAGACAATGTCAGCCGGTGGCCAACCCAGACTTCAGAGAAAAAAATACAGACGAATGAACCACAATATTCAGAATCTATGCAAAATCTACAGACAAGAGTCGAACGTTTCTTCTTTTAAAAAATGAATTCAGACAGTTGCTCTACTTGAGCCCGATGAACAATGATTTAATAATTTGACATGATTTGGTATACTTACGCTTCAATTCATTTTTGCCAATTTGTACATCTTGGTTTTCTTAAATTGCCAACTTCGTTTTAGTGGTCAAAACTTGGGCGAAATTGGCAAAAAATAAATTTGCCAACTACATTTTAGCCAATCTAACATGGAATCAACTTGAAGTAGTTTCAAAGTGGAGATTATTGTGAGAACTGAAATCCATCGAAATTTGTCAAACAAATTTGCTATTTTTTCGCACCGCCCGGTTTCCCCCTCTTACCGATAAGGAATCGATCCTATGTAGTATCCCAGGCTAATTATTATTCCGGGGAGTCCGTATCGTTGGCTCAAAATCCATTTTCAATGTCGGGCGAAAAAGGTTAAGTCGAGCGATTCAATTAGTTTTGAGAAAGAGAAAGACGAAGATCAGTGTTTGGAATGTACTGTTCACAAATGGCAGGAAATTACGAATTCAAACTTATTTTCTATTATTAGTATTTCAATCAGTTAAACCAATCTATGGGAGTACCTCATAAATTGTTGACAGTATTTAGCATGAAGAAATATTGTCCATATAGATTAGTAGTTTTAGAGTACCACTCACATACTTAGCACAAAACAATTGTATAAAAGTTCTTCAGTTCTCTTCTGATCCCCTTCCTGTCCTTCCGATTACACGACTACACGACTAACGCCACACTGAAAATTGTGTCAACAAGACAATGTCAGCCGGTGGCCAACCCAGACTTCAGAGAAAAAAATACCCGATGAACAATGATTTAATAATTTGACATGATTTGTTATACTTACGTTTGAATTCTCTTTCGATTTTGAATAAACATTCACTTTTGCCAATTTGTACATCTTGGTTTTCTTAGTTTGCCAACTTCGTTTTAGGGGTCAAAACTTGGCCGAAATTTTTCAAAAAATAAATTTGCCAATTTCGTTTTAGCCAATCCAACATGGAATCAATTAGAAGTAGTTTCAAAGTGGAGATTATTGTGAGATCTTAAATCCATCGGAATTTGTCGAAATTCGGTTTCTCTTGCACCGCCCGGCGCCCGGTTTTCCCGTCCCACTACACAATCCTAGGAAGTATCCTACACTAACTACCTTTCCGGAGAGTTGTATTGCTGGATCAAACTTTCGAGCCAAAAGGGTTAATTCGAAGGATTTAATTAGTTATGAGAAAGGATAGTAAGAAAAATGTAATGCGATCAATTCTATAGCGTGCCCTGTTCACAAATGCCAAGATCAAATGCATTCAGACTTGGGAATATTTCAATCAGTCAAATACATCTATGGGAGAACCTCATAAATTCCTAACATAAATTGTCTAACTTGAAGCAAACTGTCAATATAGTAAGTACTTTTAGAGTACTACTTAATTAGAGGAATGAGCTTGTTAATATAAAGAATTTGTAGGTTCCCCTATTGACTTGACTTAATAATTGATTAAAACCCTTAATGTTCTCATATTCTTAAAAGGCTATTAATGCATCCTACTTACGACGTGGAAAAGGAATACGAAATCGCGTGGACTCGAAGGTGTGCTTTTTTGGCTAATTTTATGACAGAGTATAGCTGTTGGATAGAATCCAAAGTCCTAGGAGTTTCCAAGGCTCGTTCGAACAGACGATGAATCCTATGTGGTCCAACGATGAGTAACACAAATTTCTACCCGAAATAAGGTCACTCGATTATGTGTCGCCTATTGTAAACTGTGGACGGAAAGCGATTTTATACTGGAGAAATTGTGCGATTCACTGCTCAGAGAGCCTAACGGGCCTAAAAACCTACTAGGGGCAGTTTGTGATGCACTGACTAAAATTGACTGTATGGAAACCGAACTAACTTCGTTCCTAGCCAAAAATTGAGAACAAGGAATCCCTGAATTAATTGTGAAAGACGCAACAGATCAATTCACTACATGAAAGGAGATTTTATTAATCAGGATTTTATTTTACTCACAAAATTGATTCACGCTTACTTCTACGTACAAAATGTCCGACTACTACACTCGGAATCTAGAAAGGGAATGGTAGTGGAGTGAGAGGAAGAACTTCTCGTCCGGGTCCACACCGCGTCCTTTTTCATTCGAGAGAGTTCTCGTATATTCCTGAACAAT